>JANQBM010000007.1:17300239-17319750 GCA_025594535.1 Erythroxylum domingense | reverse complement strand
GTGATTGTTTGGATGTGTTAAATTGTGTAGCAAAGGAGTTTAGTATGTAAGGAGATTTAGGTTGGTTCGGGTCCTTTAAATTTTGCGTGAGAATTGTTTGTGTATTGATGAATGAAAACAAGGCATGGGATATAAATGTGATTTGAAACTTTGGATAATAATCTGCACCGATCCAGGTAGAATTGGGCTTAGTAATCTACATAAAAGTTGTAGATTATTCTTTTAGCTTTCTATCGCTATAAAGATCAAAATTTTTGAATCTCAGGTGTAGAAGTTATGACCTTTTTAAAGTAGCTGTGTTTGGGGTGAAATTATGCATGTTTGGAGTGTAGTATTGGTTGAAATGGAAACTTTGTTTAAATGATTAAACTGTATTGATACAGGCCGAATTAGGCAAAATTTTCTTCATAAAAGTTATAGATCTCTTTCTTATCTTTCCAATGATATATAGTTTGTAATTTTTGGGTTTCTGGATTGAGAGATATGTTGTTCAGAAGTAAAGATGTTGTATTTGGAAAGTCACGATCGATACCCGTAATGATCGTGACATTCCCAAAAACCAACCAAGTCGCGATCGTAACACGGTACGATCGCAACGGTTCCAGACGTTCGGAACATCGCGATCGTGACTGCGACCAATCCGAAATGTTTCCCCTTAACGCGATCGCAATGAGGCGCACTCACGATGGGGTTGAACTTTGATCAACGTTACGATCGTACCGTAGTACGATCGCGACTCGCAAGATTTTGTTCAAAGTCACGATCGTTCTACGGTACGATCGCGACTTGCTTATTGATACCGACTATCTCTCACAGGCATTTTGAATTGTGGTTTTCTTTTTCTTAAATCTAAATTGATATAAATTCTTCTTATATCCAAATTAAATATTATTGGTTTACTTTTGGGTATGGAAAATTTTTAATAAATTGTGGGCTAATAATTTTACTTTTCCTATAAATTTTCTTTAATTAAAAATCATTATTTTCTATTTCTTTTAATTAGATTTCATTTATTAAATTGTGTATTAATTATTCTAATTAAATTATTTGTTTGAATACTTTACTTTTATGTCTATAATTATTCTTCGATCCCACCACAATTTTTTTTCTTTTTTTTCTTGCCTAGTCTTTAATTAAATTTAAATGCTATTTCATTGCAATGTGAAATGGTGACACGTAGTCACCATAAAATTCATACTGGGACCCGGGGCCAATAGATACTAATTAACTGAATATTTATTGACCAAATTTTTTGTTACAACAAATAAAATATTGTATGACGATAAAACGTTTCGCCACAACAAGAAAACAATATTAGTGACCAAGTTATGTTTTGTCACAACAAATAAAAATATTAGGTACTAACAAATGTTGTCACAATTTCAATTAATTCCCACAAAAATTATTTTGGGGTCAAATTTCATAGGTTTTTAGTGACAAAACTTAGGCTTGGTTTGGGAGAGCAGTGGCAGTTGATAACCTGTTGAAATTAATTTGCTGAAATGATAAGTACTTATTTTTCATAAGTACTTATGTGTTTAGAATTGCTTTTTTGGTAACTGCTTAAACGTGAAAATAGGTGTTTGGCAAGTGCGATTGCGGTTAATGAAAAGAAATAAAATGACTAAAAAGCCCATTGATTTAATAAACTATTAATTGTTGTATAAATAATTAAAAAATATATTATTAGTAATATAAATTTAAATTTATAAATAATAAAATATTAAATTAAAATAAGAAAATATGAATAAAAAAATTTAGTAAATAAATATTTCAAAAAATACATTATTAGTCATATAAATTCAAATTAAAATTATTAAATTATTAAATTAAAATAAGAAAATATAAATAAAATAATTTTAGTAAATAAAACATTTCATCTTACTTAAATACTATTGGCAAAAACTTCATTTTATGAATTAAGTAAGGGTATAATGAAAAATACTAAAACATCATGAGGTTATTATTAGAAGGTAAAAATTTCACCGCATAAGCAGTTTCCTGCCGCAACCTCCTTTCTGCTTATCTATTTCTGTGGTGGCACCGTAGTTTTCTCCAACTTGCAGTTGTTGGCCGCAAATCCAAACATGTGATTACGTTTGGAAACTGCGGTGGATAAGTACTTATCTCCACCGCACCGCAGATCCAAACGCAGCCTTAGTGATAAAATAAAATTTAATACTATTAATATATTAATAGTGACAATTTAATTGTGAAAGAAACCAAATTGCCACAATTATTATTGTATTAGTGACAAAAATATAAATCATCATAGATAATCCAAACAATAGTGTCAATCAATTGTCTTGTCCCTAAAAAAATTCGTTTTTGTGATGACAAAAATAGTTAGTCACAAAAAAATTATCACTAAATTACAAATAGTAGTGACCATAGTTATAATTTGGTTATTGTGACATTATGAAGTAGACACTAATTAATTGCATACTTATTGAAATTTTTTTTTGTCATAACAAGTAAAATATTATGTGACAATAAACTGTTTTGTCACCATAAGAAAACAATATTAGTGACCAAACTATATTTTGTCACATCAAATAGAAAATATTAGTTACTAACATATGTTTTATCACAATTACAATTAATTCCTGTTAAAATTATTTTGGCGGCAAATTTCATAGGCTTTTAGTGACAAAACTTAGTGATAAAATAAATTTTAACACTATTAATATATTAATAGTGACAATTTAATTGTGAAAGAAACTAAATTGCCACGATTACCATTGTATTAGTGACAAAAATATAAATCATCACAGATAATCGAAACAATAGTGTCAATTAATTATCTTGTCACAAAAAAACTCGTATTTGTGACGAAACAATAGTTAGTCGCAAAAAAATTGTCACTAAATGTCTTAACTCTTATAGTGTTTGGTGTTCTTGACTACTAACCGATATCACCATCATTTGCAACAGAATTTTATAAAACTTTTTGACTACTTTTTAAAAAATATAGCTTAAAACCTTTGGCTATGTTTTTTAAAACGGAGTTGTAAACTTTTGACTACGTTTTAGAAAACGTAGCTAATAATTTTGTGTTAAAAAAATCAAGCTAGTCAAAATTTATTATATAGTTTTCTGTTATGAGAATTTGACGATATTTTTGACGATGATTTTGAGACTTTTAGTGATGATTTTTTCAATAGCCGAATGTAGTTTCTGTTGTAGTGGTTGCAGTATGACATAAACTTAGTTGGAGTGTATTTTTGTTGGCAAGGCACGGAATAGTTGGTCTGAACAATAAGTTCAAGTAACGACATAATGAATATTGTAATAACAGAATGTATATAACAAGGTCCATAGGCAACTATAAACATCTATATATTCGATTACCAGAATCAGAATTCAAGAACCTTTGAAAATAGAAGCAGCTAGCAATTAAAAAGGAACCCGAACAAAGAAAAGAAGCCACAAGCCGAACTAATTTAGGGACAAAGCTTAAAGCTTCAACCTTTCTACAGTCAATACCGAGTTGAGTTGACCAACATATGGACAAATGCATACAACATATGGTCAAAGGAAGTGAACTTTGGCCAACACGATTCGAACTCAGTTTCAACTTCAAGTAAAAAATGAATATTTTGCCATCCAGGAAACTGTTAATTATTATTGTGATATACGAGTGTCACTATTATATATGACATCCAGTCTCTTACTTCTATTTTTTACGATTGGAAAGTGGGTGGATGCAAAAGAAATGGAGATTGAGGAACAAAGGTCGTCTCTGAATCCTCCTTTGATTGGAGTTACATGCGATGGTGCTGATGATGAGCTTGGGAATAGACAGAGAACCCATGAAAGGGGTATTAGAAAATTGGAAATCGTTGATGAACTGAAGCAGCAGTTATGGCTAGCAGGGCCACTAATAGTTGTAAGTCTGTTGCAATTCTGTTTACAGATGATATCTGTGATGTTCGTGGGTCATCTTGGTGAATTAAGCCTTTCTGGTGCTTCAATGGCGACTTCCTTTGCTACGGTCACTGGTTTTAGCTTGATGGTAAGTTACACGTACGTTTTCTTTTATGCAAATATAAAAGAGGAGTACATAGTTCAAAATTCTACGCATACGTGCAAGTGAAAAGGTTCTGCTTTTTTAAAGCTCATCATTTGGACTTTCATACTATTTAGGCATGCATGTTGAATTCAAGAGAACATGTGGACGCATAACTAGTACGTTTACCAATATATATGAGTTGCAGACAATTTCAAGGCATAGATTAATTGTACAAAGGAGTTTTAGTCTAGCCCTATTTTTGTTTCCTTCAACATTAATGATCCTTTTCTTGCTTTCTCCTATTTTTATCTCCAGCTTTCTTTCCCTCTTCAACCTAGTAATAGAGTATAGCGACCATACTTGAGATTCAAGTCCAACCATTTAGTTTCTTCTGTCACATTTAGCCTCTCATGGGAATGCTGTTGATGTTCGTTTGAGTTGATCTACCAAGAGAGAAGCGTAATCTGTTATTGTGCAGTTCTGGTCATTAATCCATACAAAAGAGAAATACGTTGGTCAGATCAATAGATTCCTAAGCGAATATGCAACGTATAAGGAATCTTCTTCACTTGGCTATTTAAATATGTTACACTAGCTAGGTTACGTTTGTGGTGTTGTGACGTTCGTTTACGGATTATAGACAAACTTGAGAGGACCCATGTAGTGGAAAATGACCAGGACTTTGTGATTTATTACTCCCCTAGAAGTTAGTAGACAACTTGTGGCGCGTTTATTAATTTCTGGACGGCTGGTTCCTCGTTAAGGATAACTTGGGCGCGGAATAATTAAGCAAACAACCTCGTCTGCTCTGTTGTCGTTGCATGCTTCGACTCATATTCATTAGTCAATTGCTGCCGTCCAACATGGTTATTGTTTATTATTAATATTGTTAAAAATGTAACTGTTCATAATTGCTCTGGTCATTAGCCAATCTAGATCTCGTTATCAGGATTATATATCGTGGAAGGTGTTATCCAACAAATTGGCTTTGAGTAGCTTAAGATGGTGCTTTCTAGTTTCAGTTTAAATGATGAAGAAGAGCAAGTCTTTAAAACATGTTTCTGAAGAATTTGAATCTCTGTATAGGTTTTCGCACCTACTGGTACTAAACTTTCTTTTGAAAGTGATTGCTTTGCTTGAGTTAATTATGCACTTTTGTAATTCTTTTTCTAGGAAGTTTGCTTTTTTGGCTCCTAATAGCCTTCCTCAATTCAAGTGCAGTGCAAAGTGACCTGTAACAACAGCAAAAATTTGTCCCACTAGGACATCTATTCAAATAAGAGCATTTTAGTCATCCTGTTAGTGTCAATAAAAACATCTACTAATTGATTGACAACATTATACAAATGACATAAACTTAGTTGTCTAGATCACGTTGATTCTTTCTATAATCAAGAACAAATGGGTCCGATATGTTGTACATGAATTTGATTTGTTCTTCAACCGATTTCTTCTCTCCCTGTAATAAGTGGAAATAGATTCTTGAAGACAATAATTTGTAAACCTTGCAGTAAATCCATCTCCTCAATTACAGATAGAGAATTATACCTAAGTCTTTATTTGGGACTCATCATTAACCTCTGTCAAAAGGCTATAACATAGACAACACATCCAAAATCTCTTAAATATGAATTATTTTAGTTATTGACCAGCTACAAGTTGGAAGGGTGAATGATGATGATAATTTGCACCTATTAGGAAGTTAAACAAATGTTTTGGTTTCTACAATTTTTTTCTCAGTCCACACAAATCTATTTCTTCAATTTCTATTCTAATCAATTTTATTTATCTTGACTTTTCCAAGACTTTTTTATTTTGGTTTAACCCAAGAAATAATGTAGTATTTTATGAAATTCTTGGTTAAAATGACCTGATACTTCATGTTGTGTCATCTTGATGAAACAGTTATGACCTGATTCCTCTTACTGTGTTGCCTTGATGAAACAGTTAGGAATGTCAAGTGCCCTTGATACATTTTGTGGTCAATCATATGGAGCCAAGCAGTATCATATGTTGGGAATACACACACAGAGAGCCATGTTTGTTCTTTCACTTGCCTGCATACCACTTGCTATCATTTGGGCAAATACAAGATCAATCTTAGAAGCTCTAGGCCAAGAGGAAGATGTGGCTGTTCAAGCTGGAATATATGCACGCTTCTTGATTCCAACAATCTTTGCATATGGTCTTCTACAATGCCTCGTCAAATTCTTACAGACACAAAACATAGTATTTCCCATGATGCTTATCTCTGGAATCACGACTTTGCTTCACCTCCCAGTTTGCTGGATTCTGGTTTTTAAATCTGGACTTGGAATGAAAGGAGCTGCTTTGGCAAACTGTTTTTCCTATTGGATGAATGTATTGCTGTTGGCACTTTATGTAAAGTTCTCTTCTTTGTGCACAAAAACTTGGACAGGTTTTTCCAAGGAAGCCCTGCATAACATTCCCTATTTTCTGAGGCTTTCCATTCCTTCAGCCCTCATGATTTGGTAATTATTAATTACTTCATGAACTTAGAAACTAAATGTATTTCTACAAATATATATGATCAACTATTCACTATATATGACTAATTATGATACTTCTGCATGATCTTGTACAGCTTGGCAAGTTGGTCATTTGAAACGATGGTTCTTCTATCTGGTCTTCTTCCAAACCCAAAGTTAGAAACATCAGTGCTCTCTATTAGGTTAGTATCTTCATAAAATATATATATACTAAGATGCATAATTTGTCGAGTCTTAAAAATCTAGCAGTTCAGTCCACTTCGTTTCAAGTTTGCTCTGATTGTGAATCTAAAGAAGATCTCTTTGCAGCCTTAATACAGCTTTAATAATTTGGATGATTCCTTATGGACTGAGTAATGCTGTGAGGTGAGTTTTTTCTGCTAATAAATTCCTTCCAATTGGGTCCTCAACTGTGACATTTAGGATAAATACTTTGTATAAAAAAATGAACAAAATCTAAAATTGAGCTGTACCACAATGGAGAATGCCTCAGCTTGCCTGCAATTTTCAGTTGCCTATTTATCGCTTAACAAAACAAAAATGTTTCTTCTGTATAGCACTCGGGTCTCAAATGAATTAGGAGCAGGGAATTCTAAAAGAGCACGTTTAGCCATATATGTGGTCCTTAGCTTGGCCATGACTGAGAGTGTTCTAGTGGGAATAGTACTAATATCAATTCGAAACATATGGGGCTATGTTTATAGCAATGAGGTTCAGGTGATCAAATACGTGGCAGTCATGTTACCTATAATTGCAGGATCCAACATCTTCGATAGTGTTGAATGCGTTCTTTCAGGTGAACTTAAGAATATTGTTCTATTATCCTTTTCCTTTTCCAGTTGAAATACACAAGCTACCATTCTCATTCACTAACCATTCTGTTATAAGATTCTCAAACAAATTAGGCTTAAGAATAAGCATAGCATAGCTAAATGTGGTTAACTATGGGTGTCAAAAAATTAGGTGCTGCTAGAGGATGTGGTTGGCAGAAGATTGGTGCATACGTCAATCTTGGATCCTTTTATTTTGTGGTAATTCCATGTGGAGTTTTATTAGCTTTCGTTCTTCATACTGGTGGCAAGGTAAGAATTATGTTAATCCTTCCATTCCTTTAGCCACTTTCTTTTTATAATGCTCATTTAGTCTTTTCTAAAATATGGGCATACATAGGGACTTTGGCTGGGAATCGTAAGTGCACTAGTGGTCCAAGTATTGTCTCTCCTAACTATCACCTTCCGTACAAAATGGGACAAAGAAGTGAGATACCATCTTCTTTTCTTCCCCTTTCTTTGATGCGTTAAAATTTCTTATGATTAGCATCTCATATCTATATATATATATATATTTACATTCAGGCACAGAAGGCTACTATGAGAGTTTTTGAAACAATAATTCCTGTTTAAGGAGAATGGGAATGGTAACCCATTGTTGGCAAAGTAAATTCCAATCTGACTCAACGTATTGGCCAATTTCATATGTTCCTATCATAACAATAGATAAGAGGAACTTTTGGTTATCGATTATGCTCATGGTCATTGAACACTTTCTTTCCTTTTTTTAGCAATGCAAAAGCATGACTTATGAGGAAGGTCCACCTAATCATATGAAGTCATTTGTGTTAATTTTTGACATGTGACAGTCTAACACAAGTACTATACTTATTATAAAAATTCTTACTTTGCTAAACTTTCATATAATTAATCTGAAATTAAAAATAAACATGCACATTGTAGACATTAATATGCATTTATTCTACACTTATTTAAAAATGAACAACGTATATATATATATATTAATCAAATGCTAAAAATTTAGATTTTTGTAAATATAGTTCATTAGTCATTTCTTAATCTTTGCATTAGCTTCTTTGATAGAGGTAAGGTTGAAAATGGACTGGGTCAAACTCAATTCACTTATGATTTGATCCTAGCCCAAAACTTAAATGATCGGACTAGGGTTTATTAGCTTAAAGCTTGATCAAGTCGGGCTAGGCCTAAAAGTCTTACTAAAAAATCCCATCCTTTAAATAAATTAAAAAAGAGATAAAGAAATTCGTTGCCTTGCATTATCCTAATATTGAAGCTTATGAATGACCTTTTCATTAATAAGCAAATCCCTCGCTAATGAATTTAAAGACAGAAAATGAAAAAAGTGAAACTTCACTAACACATGAAAAGAAAAAAATCAAGTAGTAGATTCTATCAAAGTTTTATGGTGTTAAGGTCATTAATTTCATTGGTCATTATTAGGGATATCAAAATATGAATTAAGCAACATCTAAGGAGCACTAAGTAAACTAGATCTATCAAAAGGAAAAAGGAAAAAGAAAAAATCTCAATTAATTTTATCTAACAACTGTGATATATAGTTATATAAGGCATACATTGGGATTGTATAACTCCATCCTTAATCCCAAATCACTACCAATTCAAATATCCAAAATTTAACACAATTAACCAAATATTTAAAACTCTAAGTCAAAACTCACATCAACATTTTCTTAAACTAGTTACATTAGACAATAAATTTAGAATAAAACTTACAACTCTATCCTCACTAACAAGAAAGAAGAAGAGCCTAAAACCTTGAAAGTAAAAATACTTCAATAAAACCTAAACTCTAAAACCTTGATAAGTAGCAAAAAAAAAAAGGAAGTACTTTTAATTTTTTAAGAAAGCTTATCTAACATTAAAGCACCAAAACCAGTATACATCATAATACAAACTGAACATGTCGTCTTCTTTGCCTCATTTTCACTAAAACATCATCATATTAGGCTTGTAACCAACCTAACTCCCTAAAGACATAGCTTAACTCGTTCGAACTGTCCAAGATGACATCATTTTAGGGAGTTTTCCTAAAATGATTAGGCTACCTATTTATTAAACTTAAAATTCTCTAAAATAATGTCATTTTGTTTTTGGAGAATGAATCGTTCGGACCACTAGGCATAGCCTAAGGTTGGCCCCTATGCCTAAGCCCGTCCAAAGCTTGATTTAACCAAAGCTTAGTTAGTTGATATTAGGCCAAATCGAGCTGGGATTTAGGCCATCTGTCACCCCCATATGCGAAGTATGTAATGGCTAAGAGTATGAGAGATTGAGAGTTGAGAGTTGAGAACAAAATTCTATAAGAGATAGAATGAGAGTCTAAGTGTTGAGACTAAGAGTGAGATGAGATCTCTATTGGCTTGGCTGATGGTTGCATTTATTGTTTTTCATACACAAAATGAAAAATGATGTTGTTTTGTTAATATGACAAAACAACATCATTTTATGTTATAAGAAAAGCTCAGGCTTTAGGTGAGGTAAAGCTGTAGAGCCTAATCCTAATTCTAACCTCAAGCCTAAATTTTAAAAATAGTTTGAATTCAATTTAAAGTCTAGTCAACTAATTAGATTAACCTTGTCAACTTTAGGTTGAGCTGGACTATACCTAATATGGAGTGCAATATAAGTTGAGCTCATCTTCCTTAAACATATAAATGAAAATTTTAATAAATCAATTATTATATTTTAAATTATGAAATTAAATAATTAAAAATAAAATTTGATTGAACACTTATTTATTATTGTTAAAACAATTGTACTACATTTAGATTTTATTTTATTAAAACTTTACTTCTAATTTAATCCATTGTCTAACATGGATGGATTTAACTTATGTGATAGTCCATAATAACAAAATTAACAATACAAATTAACGGTGAGAATATTTGATACAAACTAAAATCTTTTTTATTTGGTTGATTTTTTTGTACTTTTACTGAATATTGCCAAAATATTTATGTTTAAAATATAATTATATATGAAATCCTAAATTTTATTTTTATTTTGGGTCATATATATACATATATATGTTTAGTTTGTTAGAAACACATGAGTTTTCATGTGTGTGTAATTAACACATATTTTTAAGAAAGATTAATATTTGACTAAATTTGTAATTAATTGTAAGTTTATATATTTAGGGGGTGCTTGGTTAGTTAGTATGAGAACAAAGGAATGAAAAGAGATGGTTAGTAATATATTATGATTGGATGAATAATATTTTTATATCCCCTTTTGGGACAATATTCCATACGCCCCAATATAGCGAACAATCAGAGATAATAAGCTTAATTACAATTTAAAATATTAGATCTGAGAAATTCTTTTCTAAAGTTGGACTCTTATACTACTTGTTATTATATTATATTATCTCATAACTCATTTTGAAAGATCATTTCACTCAATTACCCATACAATTTATTGATACACCACCTATTATTGCTTTAGTTAACTACATAACAACATCACCATTAACTTTATGAATTTATTAGTTAGAGGACCTAAGTTAATAGTTTACTCATAAGCACCCTAATATCTAAGCCATTGAAATATCTTTGATACTTTTTTAAATAACATTCAAAATGTGGCACATAAACCATTATTTAGAAAATTAACTTTGATGAATAAATTATTTCACCATTATATATCTTATTTTAGATTAATAACAATTCGATTGTAGATTTTATGATTATTTACTAGTTTCTCCTACATTTTATAATGTCTCATACCTTGCAAAACAATTATATATTTTCACATATTATACATCAATTGTGTTCAGTACCAATTGGTACTAACCATTTCAATTAGTACAGGTTAGTGTCAGTCGATATATCAAATAATAGTTAATAACAAGATTTAAATTTAAAATAACAAAAGTTTAAGAATCTTAGTTCTCATTCTTCGCTATTGATCTCTCTTCTCTCAATCTGTCTTTTGTTCACTATCGTGTTGCCAATGATGTCGTTAATTTCCTTCATCTTCTCCACCATCATCATCTTCTTTGTTATTGTTTGGACTATCTACCTCAACATTTGCTCGCCACTCATTTTTTACAGCACTATGCCCTAACAAGAAGCAAAAATATAAAGCAAGAAGAAAGTGATTTAGTGTTATGATAGAACTTAGATCTCAGTTAGAGAGTAGTAGTGTTATATTGGAATTTGAATGTGAGTTATTAGAGTAGCCAGTAGTAGTTGTTGTGTTGGAACTTAAATCTTAATTATAAGGGCAGCTACCGTTTTCCATACATAATATAGTTTAAAACCATTTTGTTTCCATGAAGTTCAAGTAAAAGACGAGCTTTTATATAGGAAGTCATAAAAACTTTTTTATATTAAAATTTTACTCAAGTGAGTTAAATAAATTTTTTTAGTTAATGATAAATGATGTCTACTTTGATCTTTGGATTTTATTGAGATATTATTTATTGTAAACAAATAAATAGATGATAATAAGTTAAGGATTATTTTGTAATTTTACAAAATTTAGGGATTATTTTGTAATTTAAAAAATATCTAAAAAAATTCTCGTAGTTAGTATCGTACCATACCAAAATCCAACTCGTTATCAAGTCTAGTACAATATTCACAACATTAGAGAAAACATTGACTCTTCTTTTTTTTACGGAAAGAAAAGTTATAAACTAATAATAAAGTTATATAAAATGGCTTAAGAATATCTTTGATTATAATAAGGAGACAATCCTAAAAAGAAGTGGTAAACCTGGTCAAACTCAAATGAGCTAAAAAGCTCAAAATAGCAAGCATATTAGCATATTGGTTTTGATTGTTATGGATAAACATTATATTATATGACTAGCTTTTAAGAATCATAAACTTAAAAGAAGTAGTTTTATCATACAATTAATGTTGTTGCTTATTGTTAGTAAGATCTCCAAATCATACAATTTTAGCAGTAAATTCAATAGACATATCCAAACCTGCAATAATTTTGCGAGAGATATATTAGGTACATGCCACAACGTCCATCTTCTTACAAAGATGTAATGCTGGCTAAAAGTTTAAGCCCTTCCCATCTTCTACATCCGTAGAGGATATGAGAAAGAAACCTTTATCCATATCCACCAAATAAATCTTATCTTTAGGATTTGATAAGTCTATTAGTTATATATAAAGAGCTAATAACCTATAAATCTACCGAAAACATTAACTATTAGTGTAAATGTCCGTGCTTTCTTAATGCAGTTCTTCATTTCCTTTGTAACTTTAATCTTGAGCCATTCTATTGTCTTCATCGATTCTTTATATGAGGAGTCATCATAACAATCTCTTAAAGAATTATCTTATATTTCCAAAAAGATGGTATCATCATCGACGACTTTTCCATCATAATTTTCATTTATATTATATTAACACATCTTTAAATGATATTTGGGTTTTAGATGGCAACTTCTCTTAAGGGGATTTAGTTTTTCAAATGGAATAGGACTATAGGTTGGCGGATCACCCATCTTCCCAAGCAAAAACTATTAATATTGTTCCATATTATGTGTGAAGTTGTTGCATATTATGTATAAAGACACTATCCCTAATAAGGATTAGGAAAGTCAAAGTCGACTCAGCCCGACCCATTTTGGCCTAGATTGGCCTGGCCACGGGGAAGCTACGGTCGGCCTGGCCCGTGGCCTGACCATTACTTTCGAAACGACATCGTTTTGAAAATTTTTTATTTAAAAAACAAAGGACGAGGCAGGCTAGGCTGCGGACCAATCTATCCCAACCCACCAAACCATGGGTCACCATGGCCCGGGGTCCGTAATAAGGATATGATCTCCATCAGTATACGAGATTATATGTTTATGGCCATGATCTCTATAATTAAATAATTAATGTAGTAGTAGTATATATGATAGCTGCAAAAATGTGTAAAATATTAATATGCTAAGTTTTAAGTTTGTGGTGAATCATATCAAGAATATATTGAGTGAATATGTTCCCAAAATTCTCCTTATATTATTACTCTCATACAATTAAGGATAAGATATCTTTCATTTAGGAAGTAGGGCCAATTTTGTTACACTACATATATAATTTTTCCTCTTTTCCCTTTTCCTCTTCTTTCTTTATTTTTCATTTACAAATTCATATCTTCTTATCACTTGCATTACCAATTTAGTACAAAAGTAGGTTCCCAAATTTGTTCAAAAGTCATGAAAATGAAGAGTCTTACAAGATTTAGCATACCATGCTTTGATGGAATAAAGTTTTCACTCTAGAAATTGAAGACGAATGCCATACTTTTGAAATATGGTTGTTCAATTGCTATTTTAGGAAAGAAAAATAAAATGAAAATGATATACAAAACATTTGCTAAAAAGGATGATTTGGCTCTAGTAAGAGAAAACCCCTAAAGGGCTGCAAAAAAATTTAAAACTATATAAAGAAAATTCATTATTGGATAAGATTTTTTGATGATGACTGCTGTACACATTAAAGATGAGAGATAAGAAATCTGTTCAAGATCACTTTAACCAGTTTAATTAACTCATCAACAAAATTATGACCTTAACGTTAAAATCTATGATAAAGAAAAAGCTAGCCTTCTTTATTCCATGCTAGACTCATAGGATAACTTTATTCTATATGACCTGACATTGTTCGAGTAGTAGGATTTATTAGTAAGTATAAGGCAAATCTAGATTATGATGGTTAAGCAATAGTAAAATGGATTCTTAGATATTTAAGAGGCAATTCAAATATACTTTCTGTTACAATTTTGCAAATTTAAATTGTATTAGGTATATTGATCTAGATTTTGTTGGAGATTCCGAAAGAAGATCTACTTCATGTTATGTATTCTTAATAGCAGGTGGTGTAGATTGAGACTTCAATTTATAATCTATTATAGCATTATCAAATACATAATTTAAGTATATAACCATTACTCATGCATGTAAAGAAGCAATATGATTGAAGAGACTTCTTGAAGAATTTAAGTTGAAGCAAGACGATATTTACATTATGGAAATCAAAGTGCATTGTATTTTGTTCAAAATCCAGCTAGGGATGTCATAGCTAAAAGCTAGGGATGTCATAGCTAAAGGCTCGAGTCAGAACGACATGGGCTAGCCCGTGGTTTGGCTCTTGTACGAGCTGACCGGCTTATGGCCCACCTATAGGCCTGTCGGACCAAAGGCAAGTCGGGCTGGGCAGGTCTGTCATGTATTTTTTTAAATAAAAATGTTCAAAACGGCATCGTTGTTGACAAAACGAAATCATTTTGAAAATAACAGATGGGCCATGAGCCGGGCCAGGTCAACCATGACCTACCCGTGGCCTGGCAACGTGAGCTAAAAGCGGGCCGGGCCGGGCCACTTTTGACATGGCTAAATCCAGTTTTGCATTTTCGGACAAACCTTATTGATATTCTTATTATAAAAATCAACACGAAATTAAATTCTACAAACATATTGAATTTTTTTATAAAAATAGAAGTTTATTTGGTATAACGCTTCTCTTGAAATAAGATCAATGTAATTTATAGCAATTGGCAGGAGATTCTTTGTGTCTCTGTTTGTGTGTGTTTTTGGGGTTGATTAAAGAACTTGTCTTTAAGTAAGAGAATTGTTAAAAGTTTTAGAGATTATGTATGAAGCCATTATCCTCCGTTAAGACCATGATCTCCATAATGATTTATTTATGGCCATAATCGCCATCATTTACATAATTATAAGAGGTAATATATGTAATGATATACGTGATTTAATAAAATGGGCGTGTATATATATATATATATACACGCCCATTTTATTAAATCACGTATATCATTACATCTTCATTTCCCTTTTCCTTTTGTTTAATTAATTTACCTTTGTAAATTCATATTTTTTATATCGCTTATAATATCAAAAACAAGGATTAAATAGAGTTGCTAATATAAAGTAGTTTTTAGGGATTTTCTCTTACTAATTTCTCACTTTCAATTAGAACCCATAGAATCTGATTATGAAAATGATTCCATAATAAACACTTTATATTACTATAAGTCACAATCTCAAAATTCAGAATCAACAGACAAATCCAATTACAACATTTATTCAGTTACAGATTCATAATAAAAAAAGTAAATGCACATATTGACACAGGTGCTACAATATGTATAGCCTTAAACACTTCACATTTGTTGAAAACACTAACTTTTCTACAATAATTAAGAGTGAACCATATTTTGACAGTGAACCAGTTTTAGATGTATTGCTAGTTCTAAGATAAATATTGGAGATAAATGTGGTAGAAAATTAGATTAACTTTCTAATTAGTAACCTTTAAATTTCTCAAACTTTACAACCAAGTCTAATTTGATTAAAATACCTTTTTGTTCCTTTAATCATTCTTTATGTGTGATCTATTAAGTTCCTAAATATGATGACAATGAATATAGATTGTAACCTTAAATAGTATTTAAGATTAGATAAATTAATCTAATTTAATTTATCTTTTATTTTATAATTAAATAGTTTATATCCATATATTAAGATTGATGTCCAGTAATGTTTATGACTATCTAAATATTACGAATGTCAAAATGATTTTCACTAACCTTTTTATGTATAATTTTTCTGTATAATTCAATTACTTCATCAAACAATATTTTGATTGAACATAAACATAGAACTAATATCTACTCTATTTGAATCCAATCATATTAGGTTTTCACCATTAGTAATTGATTTTATTAAATACATTTGAAAAATATTTTCAAAATGTCATTTCACCTTAGTGAAGGATTTTTTGACTTAAATATTAATAGAGAACAAAAGAACATTTTCCTTAATTATTTTAGAAAGATGAATCCTATGGTGATCACTCAACTACTTCCATATAGTTAATTTTATTCAATAACTGTTGATTGAGCTACCCTTGACAAGGATATATCATAAGTGTTATCAAAATATACCAATTATTATATGAGATACTTTGGAAATCTCGAGTCAAGTTATCACTTATACAATCATTACTATGAAATTTTCATAGACATACATGTAATATTTCAAATAAAATTCTCATATTAGGTCAATTCGATAAATTTATTCTCTAATAATCATCCACATAAGTATCGTTAGTCCATAGGCATTACACCAAAATAAAGAGTTTTTAGACACTTATGCCTAGACACATTTAATAAGTATCTTAAATAATCTAAAAATTGACAGAATTTTTAGAAATTTATTTAAGACAATAAAATTTGTCTAAAAAGTATACTAAATAATTGTCATTAATAAACTAAATTGGTAGAATTTTTAGACATTTATTTTAGACAACAAAATTTGTCTAAAATTTATTGCTTTAAATATTTTATAAGTTTAATTTATTTTTATATTTTTATATTTTTAATTATTATCATTAATAAACTCTAATTATATTGTTATAACAATCAAATGTTGTTAAAATATAGTTAAAAAGATTATAAAGGACATTATTTAGAAGATTTTTGCAAAAATGAAACTCTTGCCGCTTATCTCCGATTGCTCTCTTTCGTTGTCTTCTTAGTGAGAAAATGTTCTAGAAAATGGTGGACTCTCGCTTCGATTACACGCATTAGGCATTTTCTTTTTGATTTCGTCAAGATCTCTTCTCAATTCCACTCGTAATTCTTGTATTCTATCTTCCTATGATTTCTTTTGTTCGTTTCAGTTTGTTTCTTTTTTTATATTTTTTGATTTCGACTTCGTTTTTTTGCAGGTTTTGATTGACAATGTCGTTGATGAAGGGATTATTTGATGCGAGTGTTTAAAAGTATAGGCCTAGTGGATCTCAATTTCCTATCACTTTCGTCATTGTTTTATTACTTCTCGCGTCGTTTGTTTTCTTTGCCTGTTGGAGTGTGTATTCTACCTCTTCGATCGGTTAGTTATACAGATCGGTAGCATGCTTTGTCCATCTAAATTCTATTTTTTGTTCTAAATTCTTGACCGGAAAAAGGATGTACTATTTGTTCTTTGTTTTAAGTTAATATCTAAAATGTTGATCTTATCAAATATTAGGAAATCCTGCTTTGCTTTAATCCCCTATATAACTTAACTTTCTAAATCTGTATGTCTTTACTGTGCAAGAAATTCTAATAAACAATGGTATATTTAATGTTAGGTGCATCATTTGGATCAGCAGCAAAGGGAATTGGATTGAAGGCTCTTGAATTTGCTCTCTCTATTTGCGAGAAAGTAGATATGTATGGTTTCACGATGGATCCAGGATATAAAGAATGGTACAATTATTTCGATTATGCATATCTCCAAAAGATTTTCATGCACAAGTTTTGTGTTTGTACAACCAACAATCTTTTTTCCTTCAGGATAAGATGTCTTTCAGAATCTCAGAAAGGACACACTTCTCTTCTTGGGAGGGCTTACTATCAGATGATAAAATGTTTGGTTATACGCCTACTAGTCTTCCCCACTCTATGTCAGACATGCATTTCTCTACCTTTATCGTTTGAATGCTGACATGAAAAGAGCTGGGAAATTCTTATCAACTTTCCTCGATGAGCATATCTATAGAATTGAGTGTATTAGGTGTAGGAAAGCATTAAATGATTGGTACCAAGGTTGTAATCATATTGTTTAAAGAAGAGATTTTTTATTAAACGTTTCTTCGTATGAAAAGATTCTCTTGTTTGCTATTTAACGTTCTTTATTGTGTTTTCATTATCTTATCAAAATCCATTCCCCTATGAGAGCTGATCCAAAGTGTTTGCATTCGAGAAATTGATAAGTTATCTTTATTTTGTTTTATTGCTCAAGTCATTCTACTTCCAATCTGATCAATATTAAATTCTCAAATTTTGTATTTATTTGAAGCTGCTATATTATCTATATTATACCTCTTATATATGTATATATTATTTGAAGGAGGGTAAGAGTAGGATCTGAAGGCTCACTTCGTACGTATTCCCTTAGACAGAAGCAAGCTAAAAGAAAGTTTTCTACAGTTTGTAGTTCAGGTACTGAAAAACATATTTCTGTTTGTCAATTCTAACATGCTTGGAATTGATTGGAGAATGAAGTAAATCACACGTTAGTATATAGTTTACGTACAAGAAACTCGATACACAAGAAGGGGGAGGGGTGAATGGTGTATCCTTTTTGTTAATATAAAATCTTGCTAAGAACTTCTCTTTGTTTTTGAAAAGATATCACAAAATTTATACGAAAATTATTACGTAGTTAAATCGCAATTAACTTCTATATAATTGTTTAACAACAAAATAAACTGAAGTAAAGTATAAAGGATAGACGCTGTGATTTTTATACTGGTTAACCCTAAACCGTGGGTTACGTCCAGTCCTCAGAGTTCGTCTGAGTGTTTCACTATACTCCAAACAATTACAAGTATTCTTACTTCCCTTCCAGAGCCTCTTCAGGTCTCTTACAAAGTATTCTTTCAGCTATCTTAGCCTCTCCAGGCTATCAGCCTTTTCTTTCTCTCACTAGAAAAATATTGTGAGCTTTTGTTACCGTAGGGTTAGCTCTCTTCGTATCGCACTATAGAATTTCTCTTTTCTAAGTAGGCACTGAATGCTCAAATATCACTGATTTCTGAATGGTAAGATTTGTAAGAATTTTCTCTTCCATTTTAACATCTTCAACTACGACTAGTATTTATAGCCTTCGTCTCTAAATGCTTCTTGATCTTTGATAACCGCTTTTTGATTCTTAATAACTGTCATTTAGTTGAGTTCTATAACTAACTCTAACTAAATAACTGTTCTGACGTGCTAATATATCTTCATGGTATCGTCTATATCTTCTTTGCGTCTGTATTGTCTTTGCGTCTGTGTTGACTTTGCGTCTGCATCTATGTTTTGATTTTACGTCTACGTATGCATTTATATTGTCTTTACATCTATGTTGACTTTGCATCTGTGTTTGTGTTTTGATCTTTTGTATGCGTCTGCGTCTGCATCTGCATCTGCGTCTGTGTTTTGATTTTGTGTCTGCGTCTGCATTTATATTGTCTTTGCATCTGTGTTTGCATCTGTGTTGTGTTTGCATTTGTATTTCGACTTTACATCTATGTGGTCTTTGCATCTGTGTTTCCTTCTGCTTCTGTGTTCTGATTTTGCATCTGCACACTTAACAAACTTGTCAAAAACGTTCATTTGTTTCTAACATTATTATTATTTGATTGTCATCAAAATTAA
>JANQBM010000007.1:17288131-17300139 GCA_025594535.1 Erythroxylum domingense | reverse complement strand
ACACTTAACATACTTGTCAAAAATGTTCATTTGTTTCTAACATTATTATTATTTGATTGTCATCAAAATTAATCATCATAAAATCCTCTTGACTTAGTAGAGAATCTATTCTATGTTCAACAAGATTCTTGACAAGGCTACAATCAGAACAAGTGAAGACCAAGTAAATTGCAATAGTTCAGCTTCCAACCTTTGGAAACTTTGCAGTAGACAACAAGTGGAAGAAGCAAAATGTGTATATAGGCATTAAATTTTCTCTACTTTATTTGTTCTTTTCAGCTGGGCTTGCGTCTAAACAAAAAAAATCAAAGGTGATGAAGCTTATGGAGAAGAGGAACTCCATGGAAGTGGAGATGAACTCCATCTTCGATCGCTTTTATGCTCTCGGAAGTTCTGGTCTATCCAGAAGTCTCCTCAACTTTGAGGTTCATGTCCACTTTCTCTTTGTGCCTAAAGTTTAATTCTTTTCCTGAATTTGTAAAGCTAGTATTTCGATGCCTGCTTGTTTTCTAAGAAAATGCTGGACAAGGATAAGTTTTGCGTAAGTTTTGTCTAAAACAGTTGTTTTTGTTTGTTAATGTGCTAAATATTTGATGGATTCTCAACTCTATCCTCTTTTACTTCCTTTGACTTATGTGAAAAGATAAGATTTTAAGGTTTGTGGGTTATCGTTGGAAGCAATCTTAATGGTTTAGCTTCAGAGAGAATGCAGGTAAAAGGAAGAGTAATTACTGTTCTTCGTTTTGGCATATACTAATTTGTTAACAGAAAGGAGAAGAACGAAGCTTGATGATTTAGTACTTTGGTTTTCCCTTTGTGAAAGTGTTATTGATAATTCATGTTGGATGTTTAAGTGCTTTGAGTTTAGTATACTTTATAAAGATTTTTTGCTTCTCAAAGTGTGGGGATTTCCTCAGCCAGACGTTGACATTCCAGTGGTGAGAGCTAAACGACATTGCCTAGCTGGTACTTACTTTCTTTAATTTTCTTTTGCTCTGTGTTGGTAATCAAATCAATTGGTGTTTTAGCGCATGCGAACCAATCTAGCTCATGCAATAATTTCTTAGAATGACTTCCTTTAACATACATTTTTGTATCAAGTTGTTTGCAGCTAGCCAATGGTTTTAATGATGATCCATTCATGTGGTCAATCTAATAAGACCCACAATGACAATCGGCACATAATGGTGTTTGAAATCCAAATTTAATCAATATATATGCAGTGACGCCAGCTAAAGACTATGTAATTAAGAGCATCTTGCTATTCATTATTTGTATCTGATGTAGACTATGATTTGGTATAGGAAACCTGGGGGTATATCGTCGAAAATAGTTTTTGTGACATTTGCTTTTTTACGCTTTATAAAGCGTCCAAAATTATTTTTAAGACGCAAAAAAGCATCTAAAAACTCCACCTTTTATGTCATTAAACTCCATATTTTGTTGTAGTGAGGATCGATTCCTTCATAAGGGAAAATTATAACATTTGTTGGTTTTTCTACTCTATTAATGTTCAATCTTAATAGAATAATAACTAAAAATAATTTAGAGATAATACATAAATATAATATGAACCTAATGAATATAATCTTACCATAATTTCATTTGTAACATGCATTTATCTAATAAATATTATCTTATATGTCAATTAATTAGATAAAGAAATATAAGATAAAATGTATTTAAATAATTATATACAAAAATTATAATTAAATTAGACGAATCAACAATACGGTAGCTGTCAGTGAAGGTTGTTAGAGGCATTTTTTTGTAAATGACACAATTGTAATTAGTATTTCTTTTCTATTTTGGATTGACTTATATAGAAGGTGGAATGAGGTTCCAGATCAGAGGTCATTTAATTGGATCAGAGGTCATTTAATAGGAAGCCCCCAGTTCCATTCTTGTAGTCGAGATTTGATATTTTCAACATACTATGATAAAGGTGATGCAAAATCTATTCTAAGAATAGCTAAAAGTTAAAAACCCCATTCTTCTACTAGCTATGCATCTTTCTGATGCGCTTAGTTATAGAGGAGTATAATTTATTAGTTGATAGTTGTAACACAAATTTGAGGATTATGAGAAGTAACAAATTAACAATGTCTAAAGGACATGATCAATGGATTTCCTTCTCATACCCTTGCTTGAAATTTGGGACAAAGGTCAATTTTTAATAGTTCCTTCCAAGTTATTAACATATGATTGTATCTTGACACTAGTTATTCTTTCGTGAGGATTTTTCGTCCTTTCTCTTCCTTACCTTATAATTTGGTATCATATAATAAGTAGTGGCAGTACTCATTTAAAAATTGTCTTTTAAATTCATTTATTATATATATATGAACATAATTAATTGCTAATTGGACAACAAAAAATGCTAATATAATAAATAAAAAAAGTGTTTAGTTTTAGTTACTAATTATGAGAAACATCTAATCTTCATTAGCTAATATCATAGAACTATGTAAAAGATTTTCAATATTTTCCTAAACAAATAACAGCGCATCTGCCAATCGCATTAGTCAATGTGAGAGAATAGTCTTGTAATCTCGAAATTACTTATATAGTCTCGCCAACAAATAACCGAAGTACAGCTATTCTCCATTTGCTAATCTCCTATGTAGAAATAGAGAATGAAGAAGAAATGTAGAAATGCTCTCTGTATTTCTATATGTATGTAATATGATGTACATCCTCCTATTTATACACTTTAGGTGTCTCTAACTAAAGTAACAAATCAACTCAATGATACATAATGCATGAACTTAGGAGAAAATAAAGACTTAATTACAGTAGATAGTTGACTGAATGAAGATATGACAATATACGTTAATACCACTCTCAAACTTAAGGTGGTGGTGAAGATGATAACTGAGTTTGGAGAGAAGATCTTAAAACTTCAAGGTGGATGTGATTTGGTAAAAAGATCAGCAATTTATGTTTAAGATGAGATTTAGACAAGTTGTATGGTTCTGTGAAGCACATGATAACAGACAAGATAAAAATCAATCTCAATGTGTTTAGTTCGTTCATGAAAGACATTATTGTAAGCAATCTGTATGGCACTATGATTATCACAGAAGAGAAGAACTGATAAAGAAAAGGTGACACTGATGTCTTGAAGTAACCATTTTAACCATAAAAGTTTATAGGTAATGTCAGCTAGGGCTCGATATTCTAATTCAGTGTTTGAATGATAGACAATCGTTTACTTCCTACTACGTCAAGAAATAAGAGATGTGTCAAGAAAGAAATAGTACCCAATGGCAGATCGACGATCAGTTCGGTCTCCAACCTAGTCAACATTCTATTATGCACATAAATCTAATAAAGATGAATGACTAAAATGAAGTCCATAAAACAAGGTACCTCGGATGTATCGGTACAAATAATAGTAAGAAAGTGAGTGGTACAAGGTGCAGATATGAATTGACTGACAATGTGAATTGCATGAGTGATATCTAGGCGAGTGACAGTAAGGCACATAAGACTCCCAACTAGTTATTAATAAAGTGTACCACCACTCAGAGGAGTTCCATTAGTGGCAGATATATGATCATTAGAGTCGAGTATAATGGTAGCAATCTTAGTGTCAGTGAGATTGGCATGACAGATAAGATCAGTAGCATACTTGGCTTAAGATAATAGTAACTTGAATCATCATAGGATACTTCAAGGCTTAAAAAATACCTCAAGGCCTAAAACATGAGCTATTTATTGGCATTGTTGAGATTATGTAGAGTTCTTCGATAGAGAAGACAGCTGCGAATAGGTTCAAATTCATCCTTGAGAGTCATAAGCAAATGTCATATATGTTGACGATCTCGAAGATTTTCATATAGCAAAGTAGCATTAGGACTAAGCTAGATAGGATCGCCAAGTGCTAGTTGATCCTAAAGTTCTTATAATTCAGACACAAAACTGTGTGTTGTCTATTCAAGCTATTGTTTCGTACAATGGATTCTCCTATACAACTGAGATCGATGGACATCATCTAATACAAAGTAATGATTTTTTAAAGAAAATTCCATACCTCTTAAGTTGTGTCAAACCGTCTGTTTCTAAACCATGTTAAGATTTGATAGTTCATTCCATCTCATGCCACTAATCATTCTGTGAATACATAAATGTCTTCATCTTTCTTTTGAGGGGGTTTAAGTATTTCTCCAGTAAGAATACTTTAAAGGAGTCTCCTTTTAAGAAAACTTCATATTTCCTCAACCCAATGATCATAGTTGGAGCCATCAAAGATGATATTAATGGGGTTGGGAATGTAATGGGGAAGTTTATAGACATCTATAGTAAAATAATATAATAAAATAGGAGAAGACCTACTTATAGAGATAGAATTTGGTTATTTTGACCTTAAAATTGGATTAAGAGTGTCAAAAAACCTTAAGAATCGATTTGGTTTGTAGAGAACCCAAATTAAAACAAGCTAAATCGAATGGTCAAAGTATCGATTAACTTATTTTTGAACCTAATCGAACTGAACAAGAAGGAACTAACATATAGATAAATAAGGAAGTAACATGTTTAAAGATGATGTGGAAATGCCTAATGATGTGTCACTAACGTGCCAGGTATGTGACTAATGATATGCTTGATGACTTGTTGGTTGGTGTGTCTAATGACGTAGATGCTGACTAGGATATTAGGTTATGTGATGGGTGACGTGGCATTTGCATGAAGATGACGTGGCGTGTGCATGCATCTTTGTTTAGGTCATCTTTGTAATGCATTGGCTATTAGTGACAAGTATAAGTGAGTGGAGAAGCGTTTAGAGGTGAATTTTACATTGTTATGACCTGGGGGAGACGAGGAACAATTTTTTATATGAAAAAATTGTTGTTGATGTAGATTTGGAAACCTAGAATACAAAAACAAAATGCTTGAGAGAAAGAATAGAGAAGCTCTACAATTTTGACTCCTTTTGTTACAAAGGAAGCTTTCATACCATGTAGAAATAGAAAATGAAGAAAAAATTTAGAAATGCTCTTTGTATTTTTGTATGTATGTGCTATGATGTACATCTTCCTATTTATACACCCTAAGTATCTCTAACTAAAGTAACAAATCATTTCAATAATACACATCATTAATGTGCACGATCTTAGTAGAAAATAAAGGCTTAATTATAGTGGATGGTTGACTGGATCAAGATATGATAATATACGTTAATATCTTATATGAAAATTAGAACACACAAAAAATTGTTTAATTTATCCTATATAAATGAATGATATTATTTCTTTTTATCTTTTGTTTATTTGGTCATTTCTCGACAAAGAAAACACGATAAAATTAAATGTAATGTTAAAGACTATTATCAAATAGTACTTTTAACAATTAGTATATAGTTCATAATGATAAATGTCCATTCATACCTTGAAAGAAAAGAAATTGAATTATCCAGCACACAATTCCTCAACATGTGGACCAATCTAAAGCATTGCATATAAAAGTTCTAATGTTGCAAGACTTTGAACTTTTAATTCAATTCACAGATATGATTAATCTAATTGTTGAAGCATATAAAGCATAATCCATTTTATCTCTCTCTTCTTATGTCTTATGACACATACTTTATGAGATAGAAATCTTATGTGATATGGGTAAGAATTGCATATTAGAATTCTCCATAGTAATCCTATTTATCACTTTATTTACATACATGGATTATGATAAGCCAAGCACCTTTTCGATATATATCTCTATAGATCTTTATTCCTAGAATATAAGCTACTTCTCCTATATCCTTCATAGAGAAGTTCTTGGATAACCAAATCTTTATAGATTGAAGCATTGGTAAATTGCTTTGAATGAGTAATATGTCATCACTAATAGGAAGGCCTTTTATAAGAGATTAGGATGCAAGATAAATCGGGGGTTTAATGACTTTTAAGTCTAGAAAGTAAGCTAACTAGTTAGAGATTACATCTACTCCATTGGAAACAATCATATGGATTTTTTCTTCATTGATGATCAGGCATAAAAGTGCTTTAAAATTATTTAATAATGCCATTAATAGACTAGATAAGTTGGGTTTAGCTCTAGAGACAAAGATCAAATTATCTACAAAGGATAAACTTATAATAATCATGCTCTTATATAGTTTTTATCCTGATTGATCATGCTCTGAATGAGCTTGACTAAAACCTCTATTCCCAAGGCAAATAGGTAAGGGAAAAAAGGATCCCCTTTCTTTAGACTTCTAGCTCCTTTAACAATTTGTGTAGGCCCACCATTTAGCAATATTCTAAATGAAATAATATTTATGCATTATGTTATTCAATGAATCAATATAGCATGAAATATAAAAGCATGTAATGTGTTTATAATTTAATTACACTTTAATGAATCAAATGTTTTATAGAATTCTAATTTGATAGTACAATTCTTATTTAGATGCTTTCTACTATAGTTATTAAAGAGCTCTTGATTATACCCTATTGATCTACCTTTTATAAAAGGTCCTTAAGAGGAATTAGCTAACTATGGAAGAATTGGTTTTAATTTTCTAGTTAATAATTTGTCAATTATCTTTTATAACATATTGCAATAAGATATAAGTCGATATTCTTCTAAGGAGTTAGGAGACTGTACCTTAGGAATAAGGCATATAAAAGTCTTATTGAGCTCCATTAATATGCTTTCATTCCTAAAAAAGTCAAGTACTGCATCAGTCATTAAGGTTTTTATGAGAGGTAAAGTTTTATGAAAGAAAAAGGCGTTAGGCCCTGATTCCTTATTTAGATGTAGAGCAAATAAATCCTTCCACATCTTTTACATAAAAAATATTTTATTAAATAGTCAACCGTTCGTAAAGATATTTACCTTGATTATATATTTCAAAATGTTAACAGAAGATGTAACTTCAGTGTTGGTTCCAATTGTTTTGCCAAAGAAATTAAGTTTTTCCTTATGTGATTCCTCTTTAGAGGTTAACCAGCTACCATTCTTGACCCTTAAAAATAATATCTTATTGATTTTTTCCTTACTAGTAGTGATCTATAGCAAAATTGTTACTTTTATCTCCATCTATCAACTATAATATCCTTTATCTTTGCTTTAATAAGGAAAGATTAATTTCAGAAATTAAATTGTAATGAATAAGTGCTTGTTTCTCATCTTACTATAGAACTACGTTATTAAGAGATTCATAACGAGAGCTTTAAATGCCATCTAGTTTGTCCTTAGCCTCTTTGATAGCCTTTTGGGTATTTGATCATCTTTTCCTACTAAGAATTTTTAGTTCATTCTTAACCCCTTTGTAGTTTTCTTATACAAATGAAGATTTTGTTTCCACTTATTGGAGTATTAAAGCCCTTGCAAATTGCTTTATCAAACCCTTCCACATTAATCAATTAGTTGTTAAATCAAAATAGAAAGCTTCTTTTATATGGATTAAATACTTCTTACACTAAAATTGGTGTACAATCTAATAAAATATGATTATTGAAAATTGATTTGCTCTCTAGAAAAGTAACCATCCATTGCTTATTAATTATAACTCTGTTTAGTTTTTTTTAAAATCATAAACCGATTGCTTTTTCATTTATTGTTCCAAGTATAGAAGTGGGCTTAAATTCTTAAATTAGTAACCTACAACTAACTAGTACATTCCATGAGTTCATCAGTTCGATTCATCAAGTTCACATTCCCTTTAGCTTGTGCTAAGTAGATCATTTGATTTAAATCTCATATAATCATCCATTCCCCCTAATCTCCTAGACCTTGTTCTATAAAGAAGCTCTCTAAAAGTTGTAATTAAAGGCATAATAAAAAATAATATATAACCTTACATAATGAACTTTCATTTTAATGAGAAGATGTATTATTTGTTCCCTTACAAATTTAAGTGTAACCTCTACTTCATTAGAGTCAAAAGCAACTAATATTCTTCCATTGTAATGATAATGGTGGTTTGTAATGATAGAATAACCTCCTTTTTTAAAACAAAAATGGACCGACCTCCTTAAAAAGCTTAGTTCTTTAAATTTGTTCCTTGATTTTGGTTTGCAAAGACCTATTAGTAATGGTTTAGTATTATGAATATAGTCTAAAATCATTTTCTATTTATTAGACTATTGAACTCTTTAGTGTTCCGAGCTAGGATGGTCATTTGAAGGAGAGATTGAGGCTTTCTTTTTTCTCTCAGAGCTTCTTCTTATGAATCTTTGAAAATTATTCTTAACATAAGTATCATTGGAGGTTTTATTGATTTAGTTGCTTGGTATTCCTGTTAGTGATTATATTGGTTCCTGGTGCTCAAATATAACCTCATTCCTTAACAAGGATGAGTTATAAGGTTACCTAGATTCTGTAACACCGCCACTGCTATAAGGTACATACTGGAACACCGTTATGACATTACAGTACATACCCTATAACAACTGTTAAGTCAGGAGGACTTTACGATAATTAATTTTGACGATAATAAAATAATAATAATGTTAGAAATAAATGAACTAGTTTGATGAGTTTGATGAGTGTACATAAGTACAAAACACAGAAGAAACACAAAAGAAGTGAAATACAGAAGAAGTAGAATCACAGAAGAAATGAAATATAGAAGCGCAAAGTACATAAGAAGTTGAAGAATACAGAAGAAGTGCAAACTACAGAAGCAAAGCACAGAATAAATAGAAGACAGAAGAAGCAGAGAACACAGAAGAAGCAAAATACAGAAGTAGTAGAAACACAAAAAAAATGAATTACAGAAGAAGTATAAATACAGTAGAAGTGCAAAGTATAGAAGCAAAGCATAAAAGAAGTAGAAGATAGAAGAAGCAAAAAACATAGAAGAAGTGAAATACAGAAGAAGCGAAACACAGAAGAAACAAAGCAAAGAAGAAGCGAGACACAGAAGAAAAGCACAGAAGTAAAGACACAGAAGAAAAGCACAGAAGAAGTAGAAGCACAGAAGAAGAGAATTACAAAAGAAGTAGAAGATACAGAAGAAACAAAACATAGAAGAAGCGAAATACAGAAGAAACAGAAGACAGAAGAAACAAAATACAGAAGAAATAAAGTACAGAAGAAGCAGAAGATAGAAGAAGTAAAGTACAGAAGAAGTAGAACAAAACACAGAAGAAACGAAATACAGAGGAAGTGAAACACAGAAGAAACAAAGCATAGAAGAAGTAGAAAAACAGAAGAAGTAAAGACACAGAAGAAAATACAGACGAAACAAAGCAGAAGATACACTAGTACGTCGAGCAGTTAGTTAGTTGGAGTTAGTTACAGAACTCAACTAAATACAATTTATCAAGAATTAAGAAGCGATTATCAAGACTCAAGAAGTGGTTATCAAGATTCAAAGAAGCAGTTGGAGACTTAGACTATAAATATGAGTCGTAGTCGAAGATTAAACAACTTTGAAGTTTACAACTTTTCAACTTTTTGAGAAACCTTTGATTCTACAACCTTTGAGCATTCAAGTGCATACTTAGAAAAGAGAATTCTATAGCATGATACTGGAGAGCTAAATTACTGTAACAATAGCTCACGATATCTTTCTAGTGAGAGAAAGAAAAGGCTGAGAGCCTGGAGAGGCTAAGATAGATGAAAGAATACTTGGTTTAGGAGACCTGAAGAGGCCCGAGAAGAAATAAAGAATACTTGTAATTTGTTGAAGTATAGTGAATACTTAGACAAAATCTGAGGACTAGACATAGCCTACGGTTTGGGTGAACTAGTATAAAATCGGAGTGTCTATCCTCTATCCCTTAACTTATTCTATTGTTTTTTAAAACAAGTATATAGAAGTTATTTGTGATTTAAATATATAACAATTTTGTGATAGTATTTTAACAAGTTAGAGAAGTTCTTATCAGAAATATTAAAGATTTTGTATTCGCAAAAAGAATACACAATTCAACCCCCCTTCTTATGTATATCATATATTGTAAGTAATTTCTATATTAATGTGTGATTTACTTCAATTGGTATCAGAGCTCAGTTTTCAAGAACCATCTTTACAAAGTGAGGACAAAGATCCATGGCTGAATCACATGTTTTTATAGTTGAAGGTGCCTCTGTCACAAGACCTCCTGCGTAAAATGGTGAAGATTATCATTATTGGAAGGACAGGATGTGACTCTTTATAGAATCCACACACATTGATCTTTAGGATATCATTGAGAATGGACCGTACATACCAGTAGATGATGAAGGAAATACCATTCCTCATAACAAATGCTTAGCTGATCACAAAGCCAAATTTTAACTAAATTCAAAGGCCAAGTTCTTTTTGAGTTGTGCTTTAAGCAGAAGTGAGTATGATAAAGTTCATGGATGCGAAACTGCGAAGGAGATGTGGGACACTCTATCCATCACACATGAAGGCACAAACCAGGTGAAAAAATCCAAGATTAGTATTCTTGTACATCAGTATGAGCTGTTTAAAATGAAAAAAGATGAGTCTATTGATCAGATATTTGGATGGTTTCAAACTATCGTTAATAGACTTAAAGCTCTTGGGAGAATCTTCGATAATCAAGATCATGTGAGTAAGATTCTCAGAAGACTGCCGAAAAGATAGAGACCCAAAGTCACTGCAATATAAGAAACTAAGGACTTGAGTAAAATAAAGCTAGATGAATTGTTTGGTTCTTTGAAGATACATGAAGTAGAGCTTGATGTTGAAGACAAACCTAAAAGAGACAAATCTATAGCATTAAAGGCTAGTCAGAAAAATCATAAGACTTAGAGAAATAAAAGCTCTTCGTCAAAAGCATTAAAGATAGAAGAAGTCAAGAATGATGATACCAGTGAATCTGATAAAGATTTAAGTGAAGATGATGACGAATTATCTTTCATTTCAAGAAAGATCAAAAGGATGTGGAAAAAGAAAGCAAAAGGAACTAAGAATTTTTCTTTTAAGATTAATAGCAAAGAAGAAGTCAAGAACGACAAGACCTCTATCATTTACTACGAGTGTAACAAACCAGGACACTACAAGTCTGAATGTCTGTTACTTAGAAGAGAACCGAAGAAGAATAAAGGAAACAAAAAGAGTATGATGGCAACTTGGGAAGATTTGGATTCATTCGAATCTAATTCTGACTCAGAAGCATCAGAACAAGCAAATATATGCTTGGTAGCTGAAAAAGAAGGTAACGAGGAGGTAACTTCTAACTTTATAAACTTTAAGATGCATATTTAGAATTGTTAGAAGATTTACATATTATCCTAAAGCAATATAGATCTTTAAAAAGGAAGTTTGTCAAAAACTTGAGGAACACAGAAGTGTTATAAAAAGAAAACATTTGACTTAAGAAACAAGTAGACGATATGAATAAAAAGGTTTCTATTGATAGATCTGAGGAAATTAGTTAGTTGAAACAAAGGATTAATTCTCTTTCAGCAGATTTATCAAACTTTAATGAAAGTACGAAGAAAATGAATGATATGTTTAGAAATTATCGACGCCCTAATGATAAGAGTGGTCTAGGGTTTACTAAAAGCAATAGTTGTTACAAAAAGAAGTTTGTTCCTTATAGAAAGAAATTTCATCTGTTTTCTTTTTATTCTATGAATATTTTTATGACTAACCTTAAAGGACCCAAGAAAATCTGGGTACCTAAAAAGGATATAATATCTACTGTAGATCTCCTTCCTTGGAAAAAGCAGCCATCACTAATGGTATTTGGACAGTGGATGCGCCCGACACATGATAGGAAAAAGGTATATGTTCCTAGATCTTCAAGATAAGAAGGGAGGATCAGTAACTTTTGGAGATAACCAGCAGGGCAAAATAGTTAGAATCGGTGAAATCGATAAATATTCCTTTGCATGTATTGATAATGTTCTGCTAGTTAAAGGTTTAAAACATAATTCGATTAGTTTCAGTTAATTATGTGATTCTGGTTTTGAAGTATCCTTTAATCAAAATTCTTATGTAGTCAAAAACAAGAACGGTTTCATATTCTTCTCTGCCAAAAGACGAAACAATCTTTATAAGATCAATTTAGAAGATTTGCAAAGTCAAAATATTTCTT
>JANQBM010000007.1:17213972-17276007 GCA_025594535.1 Erythroxylum domingense | reverse complement strand
TAATTCTCTAAAACTATAAAAACCACAATAATCCTCTCCAATTCAATTCATCACTCACAAAGCCTATTTTTCAAAAAATCACACTTATGCACACTTATACCGGGAAGAATGTCATGAATGCATGTACAGACATTTTTCATGTGCACATATCATTGGTCACAAATGCATGAGCATGAGATGTGTTTTTCTAATTTCACTAATTGACCTCACTTGGACCCATTTCTCTGGTCCGACCCGTTCTATGGAAACGGGATGTTACACTGTGTCTCCCGAATTTGTAAGTGCTGATGCATCCACATAATTTTGACGCAACCAGTAGGTGGTGGACTCCAAGCAATGAGCATATCCTGCTTCATGACCAAGGCTTTTTGCATCGTGCTATATCTGCGAAAATTCTGCATATTTGCACAAATGATATTAGTAGCATGAGGGGCTAGACAAAGTCTAGATCAAAAACAACATAATTACACCAACACCATATATACCAACAGGTATAACAAAAAAGATCAACCCAGGGGATATTATTACCAACAATAAAAGAAGAGTTGCAAAAATTAACAAGAGTCCAATTAACAAGCGATATTTGGGTCCATAAGACATCGATCACGTCTTCCACCTCAACAATGGGTACCATATTATCGGGAGTCCTTGAAGGAAGCTGAAATTCTCTTTTCAACTGAAAAATGTCCACTATTTTGTAATAAATGAAATCCTCTAATTCCATGGCCTTCCCCATAACTCATATACTTGGAAAATATTTTATATTTACCTTATAAACTTCTTCAATTTTCCGATTGATATCCTGGGGCAATGGGCATTTGAACAAAATGCCATGAAACATTGTTAATTATTTTTCTTCTGATATTCCCACGACTTAGACCGGGAGCTTTCTAGCTTTGCTTATTACTTATGTGCTCTAAATTGATCACTCCATATAAGCTATGACCAAGTTTCTTCATTCTTTTATTGATCCATATAGATTTCTTGATCTAATTCATATCCGTAAATAATTTCATTTTGATCTATAATAGGGTTTATAAGGTCATAGTTTAAAGACTTATTATTTTATAAAGTTAATTTGTTGACTAGTTGAGTAATTTCTTATAATTAATTTTTATATCTTTTTCTATATTTTGTTCTATATTCTCCATGGTTTTAGTAAGGTAATAGTAGATGTGGTAGAAGGCTTTGATACCATTTTTGGCACTTTTTGTGACTCAGATTTTAGTTTTATTATTTTAATAGTTTATCATTTTTTTCATTTATTGGATATAATATTTTAGACAAAATTTCATTATTCTTTTCTAATAATTTTTGAATTTCGTGAGATTCATGAGATGGTGTATAGTTTTGTCTGTTTTCTATTAAAGGTTGTGTTATAGTAATTATTTTTTAATTGAATTTCAACATTTGTTTGTTTGTATAATAATTGAAATAATTGTTTATTAATACTCATAAAGTATTTTTAAGATGTTCAGTTAATTTGTGACGTTGATTTTTAATCGTACCTAGTTCTTGACCTATATGTTGTTTTTGTTCTTGTTCTTCATTTTCAGTGATTATTTGAGGTTTGGTAATTCTAATGGATTTTTCAAATCTGTTTTCTGGTTCGATAAATCTAGTAGGTTTTTCAAGTTTTAAATATTGTGATCTTAATAGACATTTTTCTTTCAATGTTTTGTTTTCAGATTAAGATAATCGTGGGGCAGATGGTTCTAAGTCATATAAGATAATCGGGTAATTTATTTCGGATAACTTTCGTAGACTAGTTTTTAAATTGGTACCTACTTTTGCTACATCATTAAATAATTGGTAAATATATATTTTATCAATATTTTTAAATTCAATACTATGATGTGAGTTAGTTAAGGTATAACTAATTTGATAAGTAATTGAGAAAGGGTGTTGACCTATAGTCATTAAATTTCTCTTTAAGATTTATAAGCAACAGTAATAGTTTCATTTAGATTGTGTGATTTTAAGGGAATTCCTAATTTGAAATGAGTGCTAAATTTTATTTTTCCATAATAAATAAGATTTTTTTGATTTACTATGTTTTTGAAGGGATGATGATTAATATCTTGATCGATTTTAGGGTTTAGGTGTGTTTTAACTATTTGTTTTTGTTTTTCATTTGATAATAAGGTATTAATATGAAAAGTTTCGGTAGATTCAATTAATTCTAAAGTATCTACATCTAATATATTATCTGTAGTTAGTTTTGTCATATTAATGAAAAAGTCCTTTATGATCTGTTAATATATCTTTTATACTTTGTAAATCTGGATTATACGAATTATAGAGATTATCGATATCAAGTTTTTCTTTAATAGGTATTAATCCATTGTTATTAATGAAGAATTGTAAATAATTGTATCGTTCTTCATAATAATCTTTTTTCCATTTTGTATTGAGATATTAAACTTTCAAAATACATAATTTTAGTGTGCATTTGATTACAAATAGTATAATAATTATTCATATATGAGTTTGATAATGGTTATGAAAACGTTTATAAAGTTGTTTCATTTTTTTTTCTTGATAATATAAATTTGTATTATTATTATTAACAATAGTTTGAAATGTCTGAAGAGTATTTGCAAAAGCATTAATAGATATAAGAAAATTATAAGTTTGAGTAAATGTTTTGATACATTTTTGACTAGCTTTTATTTTTGTTTCGGTATGTATTATTAATAAATGAATAGCTCTACAAGTAGCACAAATAGGCATAATTAATGAATTTTTTTAAGAAGAAATCGAATAAGAATATTTCTAAATCCATAAATCAAACAATCATTAAGAAAATCGATAATACTATTTTTATCTAAATAAATTAAACTAGCATATAAAAAATAATGATAGGTTTAAGATAATAAATGATTATTAAATAAAGATAGATAATAATTGATGAAAAGATAAAAACATAAGTAAACATACCTGTATATCCCGTTTTCTCTTAAAACCCAGTACTTAGGCTTCAGGCGAGAAGTTAAGAGATTTGAACTGAAATGTAAACAAGGAGTTTATTTTTTCATATTAGAAAGGTGTCAGACATAGCTTTCTATTTTTCTTCTTTTTTAATTCCATAAACCAGAGTACAAGATATAGAGATACATGTATCTATTTTAGGAAGTTATTCTTTGTCTATATAATATTCTCGTCTATAATCAAGTTTGACCCTTGAGTGAAGGGATTTCAAAATCTAAGTTTATCATAACCAGCTAATTTTGTGACTCATGCCAACACTCCCCCTCAAGTTGGTGTGTAGATATCTCTAACACCTAACTTGTCAAATGAGTCATTGAAGTTTCTACTGGAAACTGCCTTGGTAAGAATGTCAGCTAACTGATCTTCATACTTGACAAAGGGGAACCAAATAATCTTCTCTTCCAAGTTTTGTTTGATTAAATGTAGGTCTATCTCTACGTGTTTGGTGCGGTCTTGTGGAATTGGGTTGTGAGATATATTGATGGCAGATTTTTTATCACGGAATAAATTCATTGTAAGGTGAGGGGGAAACCGACCTCTCTTAGCAAGCTTCTAAGGCACAGAAGCTCACATAATCCTTTCGCCATGCCTCGAAACTCAGCATCGGCACTAGACAATGCTAGTACCTTCTGCTTTTTACTCCTCCATGTAACTAAGTTTCCTCCTACAATTGTGAAATAGCATGAAGTAGACTTTATGTCGAAGATATTCCCAGCCCAGTCTGCATCTATGTACCCTTCAATATTCAGATGACTATTCTTAGAGAACATTAGTCCTCTTTCAGGTGATGACTTTAGGTAGCGAAGAATTCGAATTACGGCACCCATATGGTCTTTACTCAGATTATGCATGAATTGGCTTACCACACTTACGGAGTAAGCAATGTCAAGACGAGTGTGAGATAAGTAAATGAGCTTCCCTACTAGTCTTTGATACCTTATCTTATCTACTGGTATCAGGTTTGAGTATTCTCCAAGCCTATGGTTCTGCACAATCGGTGTATCCACAGGTTTACAATCGAGTAATCCCACCTTTGACAATAAATTTGGTACGTATTTCCGTTGAGAGAGGAATATGCCTTTTCTTGACCTCGTCACCTCTATTCCTAGAAAATACTTAAGCTCTGCTAACTTCTTCATTTCAAATTTAGTAGACAATTTTTTTGTATCCTTGAGATCTCATCAGCGTCATCCCTCATAATTATCATATCATCCACATAGACTATTAGTGCTATCACCTTGCTTTGTTGATGTTTCAGGAAGAGGGTATGCTCAGAGTTACTTTGGCAATAGTCATACCTCCTCATAGCTTAACTAAGTCAGCCGAACCATGCTCACGGTGAATGTTTTAGTCTATACAATGCCTTCTCCAATTTACAAAAAATTTTGGCCCCATTTGATCCTTTGTATCCTGGCAGAATATCCATGTATACTTCCTCGTCAAGGTTACCATAAAGGAACACTCTTCACGTCGAGTTGGTGTAGTGGCCAATCCAAATTTGCTGCAAGAGATAGTAGGACTCTAACAATATTCAATTTAACCATTGGTGAGAAGGTTTTTGAGTAGTCTATGCCATACATTTGGGTAAAACCCTTCGCCACAAGTCTCACCTTATATCTGTCGATTATGCTATCCGCCTTGTATTTTATAGACCCATTGGCATCCAACTATTTTCTTTCTTTTCGATACTATGACCAACTTCTAGGTATTATTTTTCTTTAAGGCTTATAGTTCTTCTTGCATTGCTTGTGCCCACTCTGGATTAGATAATGCCTCCTCAACACTACTAGGAATATGCCGGGAGGATAGTGTTTGAGTGAAATTCTTGAGCGACTTGGACAGATTTTGAATAGATACATAATTTGCAACTGGGTACTTAGAAGTTCTTTCTTCTTCATCCGAGCTGTACCTATTCAGTGGTTTCCTACAATTGTGTCTGAAAGGTAACACATAGCCAGTAGAGGAATCTAAGGTATTAGCATGTAAAGATGCAACAGAAGTATTTACCTCAAGGACATTCTCAAGAGGATGAGGGTCTTCGGGTACTAAAGAGTGAGGAGACTGAGGACACTCTATATTTTCTTGTTCTTCATTTCCATGTCTGGTTTCTTCATTCCCAGGGACTTCATTTCTCACTTCGACATGTTCATTCTCTGATGGTACTCTATTTCCAATTTCACTCTCACCCACATGGGCCATCAACCAATTCATCTCTTCTACTTAAGTCTCCCCCTGAAGGGATGAATTGGGTGCTGGGGAAGGATCGAAAGTCTCGGACTCAAGGAATGTAATGTCCATGGTGATATAGGTTTGGTTGGTAATGGGGTCATAGCACTTGAAGCCTTTTTTATGTAAGTTATAGCCCAAGAATATACACCGAACATCATAGGGGTCCAGTTTGGTACGGTGACTCTTGTTAAGGTGGACAAAGGCACCACATTCGAAAATTCTAGGGGGAATCATCAATATTGAAGGAATGGAAAGATGAATGGAGAGGGTTTGTACGGGTGTTTTAAAGTGTAAAGTTTTAGATGGCAAATGGTTGATCAAGTATACGACAGTTGCTGCAGCATCCCCCTATTAGAAACTAAGCACCATTGCTCTAAGAAGGAGGGCACGAGCTGTTTCCAAAATATGTCAATGTTTTCTCTCAGCGACACCATTTTGTTGGGTGTTTGAGAGCATGAGGTCTCATGAAGTAGACCATGCTGCTAGAAATAAGCCTAAAATCTATGGTTGATGAATTCACCACCATTATCAGAACGAAGAATTTTTATCTTGGAAGAGAATTGAGTCTGAACCATGGAATGATAAGGTTAAAATAGTGTTTATAAGAGGTTAAAGAGAAATTAGGAAGCATAATCTATTCTTATGCATGATGTGGCATACATATACATGAGAATATTGATTTTGCATATTAAAATGATTATACATGCATTCATTGACATTTTCTGGGTAAATTTGATTTTTAATGGGAATTGTGGATGTTATTGTCTTAAAAATTAAATTGGAGTGTATTAAATGTAATTTGGCATTTTTTGTAATATTTCGGGTATTTTAAAATTTTGGAGTATTTTTGGACTAGGAAAAATATTTAAATATGGATCAATCATTGTGTGACAAATGGGCTCGTAAGTTGATGACAAATGGCATTGCTAAAAAGTTGGCAAGTGGCCTAATGGAAGTGTTGTAATTGGCAGCATAAATGGAGGGCAAATGGGAGTCATGCATTAGAGACATTTGTCAATGCATAAATGAGACACCTAGTAGCTTAGGTGTTAAGTTCTTGTAAAGAAATTTCTGCAGCCCTCACTTTGTTTTCTCCACCGAAATCATCCTTGCCATGTTCTGAATTTCTACATCAAGATCACACAAAGTCTTTTGTCAAACTAGTCTTTAAGGGAGCTACTTCATGTTATCCTTTATGTTCCTGTCTTTATGGTGTGAAGATCATCTTAGTTCCACCTTGATCTTGAAGTTGGGTTTGGTGGCTTGAAAGGGTTGATATAGTTGGATCTTTGGAGTACTGTATTGGCTTGATTTTTGAGCTAGAATTAGAGTTAAATATGTAAGTAACAATTTGAGCTTTAAGGCATGTTAAATGGTTTGATAATGATGTTTGAATTGGACTGAAATGCATATGATATTGGTGAAGAAGAATTGTTGGAATATGTTAGCTGTAGTGTTTTCTCTTAATATCCTTTGTTCTTTTTATTATAACTTCTTCTCCTGACATCCAAATGACATGAGACTTAAACCAATAGACTCATAACACATTTTTCTTCATCTCCACCAAACTTTATGAACATCTGAATCCATTCGGAAAAGATTGAGTGATAAATTTAGGATGAAAATATGAGTGTTATGGAATATTGTTAAATGGAATAATTTCACTGATCATGCTTCGGTATTTTGGCTATATTTTGATATTTAGATTTCTAATTGAGATTATTATTGATTCAGATTAAATTTTAGGCAATTGGTTACAACTTTCTTGAAGAAGTTGACTTTTAATTCTGTCTCTAAGTATTTCAAAATCTGGCTTGAAATTGAGTCTTGACTGAGGCTACAAAACTACCCGAGATAGAAATCATGTCCCGTGGTTATTGAATGAACTGTGTTGATAGAGGACAAATTAGACAAATATGTCTTAACAAAAGTTGTAAATTATTATCTTAGCTTTCAATTGGTATAAATTTTTAAAATTTTGGATATGTGAATTGAGAGATATGATTTGTACAATTTGATAGCATGATAATGTACAAGCCAAAGTTTGATATGTACTCAGTCTGTAGTATTATGAGTATAACGCATAGAATACTAAATAAAATTGGATAATCTTGGTGTCATTGGAAACTTAAGCATGGGAGAAAAATTTTCTAGAAGAAAGTGTTATCAAATTACTTCAATTTCCTGATGATAATAATCATGCAAAGTGGACCCGAAAGTATGTTTTTTTTAGACAAATCTGACTTGATTAATTGTGTATTGATATATGAATGAGTTTTGTGACAAGAATAATGTTAAGGAACCTGGAATTTTTCATGAATATGCATTGTACGTATTTAGTATACATGAATGTGCATAAATAAATTCATAATTGTGCAAAATTTGATACGTGTATGTATTATATGTTATAGAGGAGCACATTGAGCACCATCACCCAGACATTGCCATAATTTCAAGGCAATAGTTTTTTAGAGCGATTTGTGAGTAACCTAGATGTGTGACCTCGATTTGTTTGTAATATTTTGATTAAACTTGATTTTTTTCTATATTTATTAGATATTGATATAATTGTGACATTGATGACTCCGAATAATTGATTGTTCGAGGAGTTTGATATTCGGGACTGTAATGGGAGTGTTTGTCATTTGAATGTGAATTTAATCGTATTGGGAGTGTTTGTCATTTGAATGTGAATTTAATTATACTGATTCCGGACATGAAGGTCCAAGGTATTGATTGATGAATGTGATATTGAAGTATTCCTTGAATGTGAATTTGGACCGACTATGTGTTTACTCAACATGTTTGTTAAAAGGCAGACTAAGGTTCGATGATAATTGTGAATTAAATTGTGAATGATTGATTGAATATGATAAATAGGAATGAGACTGTAAATGTGTTCGAATGGGAATGATTGAAATAATGAATGATTGCATATTCTTGTGATGCATTTCATACACAAATGCATGATCAAATAAAGATAGTTGTGACATAATTAGCCACTGAATATAAGCTTCAAGCTTCGGAATGTGGTATAGAGCCAAAAGCTCGATATGTACAATGAACCTTACATCCACAATGGGTAAGGGACATTATTAATGAACCTGGTATCCACAATAGATATGGGACAATTTCGGCACTCAGTCACAACAATGTAATAATTGAAAGTGGGTCATATGAACATTGCATATACACTTATTAAGTGTAATTGATTGATTGAATTGGAATGTGGTTATGTCATTAAATGAGATTGGGATATGTGAAATATATGATATGTGATGTAAATTGTTAAAAGGAAAGTTGTGAATTATGTGATTATATTATTTGATATGTGGAATGAATTGAGTGAACCATCGAGGATGGTTACATCATTGAGTTCGTAAAACACACCAAACTTGCAACTTTGATATTTCAGGTCCGAGAGAGGACATTAGAGATAGACAAATTCTACGAGAAAACTAGTTCTTATACTTTTGTCAAGAAATGACTCAAAGGTCGGTCAGCTGAGACTGAAGGAGTAGTTAGTAGTTTTTGTACAAATTCTCTTTCAAGTAGTGTGTTATGTATAGGGTTTGATATTGTCTATATTCGAATGGTTTTGTAAAGCTACATTGTCAATTTGGTTTTTATGAAATGAAATGAAGAATGCAGTTTGATTTTAAAATTTGGTGACTTTTATGTATAATAGTTGATGCCATGATTAAGTTGGATATGTGTTTGCTCTAACATGCCATTATTATAGATTATATATTGGAATGTCCACTGGGTGTTCCGGTATGTAATTTATGGTAGTGGGGTGTTACACATGAAATGCTTGAAAAATGGTGAAAACTTCGTCTTTGGTTTTGAGATGATAGAGCCGTGTCATTCGAGTATAATCGTAAAAATTACAAACCAACAGTGACCAAATGGAGTATGTATCGGGGATGGTCCCCACACATTAGAGTGTATCAATGCAAATGGAACAATAGTTTTATTCAAGCTAACAGGATAAGAAACTCGTTGGCTTTTAGCTAATAGGATAAGAAACTTATTGGCTTTTGTCCATGACATATGTATCATAGGTAAAGTCCACATTCTGCAAAAGGGAAAATAAAGATGGGAGTAGATGCCGGAGATAGCCAAATGATGGATGTCCCAGTCGCCTATGCCATAGCCAAATATGTAGTTCATGGCTACTAGTTTGATGGTGCCTGTGATTTGCTTTGCTTAGGCTGAAGTCATCAAGGTAATACAATCCCCCCTTTTAGTACCATACCCAATAATCTCCTTACTGAGAACATCCTGAAGAAGACAAAAAGTGGAGTATATTAGGACAACAAAATTAAGCTTTTCTATAACTTGACTCATAGACAGTAAGTTCTTGGAAAGAGAGGGAACAAGAAGTGTGTGACTTAGACAGATAGAGGGAGACAGAGGGACGGTTCCAACCCCTGTGACTGGGTAAGTGGCCCCATTGGCATTGACAATGCAAGTTCTCCATGGCTAAGTTGTGTTGGAGAAGTCATTTGGATCAAAGGTCATAAGATTCGTTGCTCTGGAGTCGATGATCTAGACACCATCATTCTCGGTAGTAGAGTTGCAAAAAACTTGACCAAAATTACCTTGAGTTGGGGTTGAGATAGATGGTTCATCCATGGGAATAAGAGATAGTGGAGATTCAGCCGTGGCCATAGCTGCTCGACCTGAGACGTCTTCAGTTACAGGAGCCCCTTTTTTCTTTCTGGCTTGTAAGTCATGCCACCAATCTGGGTAGCCATGTAACTTGAAAAAAGTTTCCTGGGTATGTTTTGTATTTCCACAGTGAGTGCACTTGTTCCTATCAGAATGGCCTTTGGATCGTGAAAAGGACCTAAAGTTTTGTGACTGGCTGGATCTCATGCCTATGATGGCCATAACAGTACCACTAACCTCTACTTATGCTCCTGATATCATCACAGATTGTCGGAGATCTTCCCTTCGAACGTGAGCATATGCCTACTCAATGGAAGGAAAAGGTTTCAAGTAAAGAACATCACTTCTAATATGATCCAGTCGATCATCTAATCCGTCAAGGAAAGTGTATACTCACTCCTCCTGTAAAATAGAGTTGTAGCCTTGAATGTCACTTTCACATTTCATCGGGTTCGGTCGCCAAAAATCGATCTCTTACCATAGACCTTGGAGATCGTTATATTATTTTTCTATAGATCCTCATGCTTGTTTCATTTGAGATACACGACATCGAAACTCATATACCTGCGAGGTGTCAGTTCCATCGAAGTATGTTGTGATAGTAGAGTCCCACACCTGCTTCGCTGTTGGGTAGCGAATAAATTTTGCGACCAAGGAATGGTCCATGAAGTTGATCAACCAACCTTTCACCATAGCATTCTCAGTGTGCCATTTATGAAATGAGGGGTCTGTTTCTATCGGTTGGGAATAGTTTCCATTTATGTATCCTAGTTTGTCTTTTCCTGAGGTGTATATCTCAACAACTTGGGACCATAATCCATAATTGGAACCATCTAACTTGATACTGATTGGAACCATCAAGGAGTCAGTGATGGAAGCAAAAAAGGTCTAGACCTGTGACAAAACCTGTGCCATTTTTTATGTCAAATTGTCAAGGATGGTTACAGCGGAGTCAGCCATGGAGGTCGAGCAAAATCTTAACCCCTTCCCTATTAAAAAACAGGGAACCTAAGATCATACTCTGATACCATGTCAGACATAGCTTTCTATTTTTCTTCTTTTTTTATTCCATAAACCGGAGTACAAGATATAGATATAGGTATCTATTATATAGAGATATAGATATCTATTTTAGAAAGTTATTCTTTGTCTATACAATATTCTCGGCTACAATCAAGTTTTACCATTGAGTGAAGGGATTTCTAAATCTAAGTTTACCATAACTTGCTAATTTTGTGACTCATACCAACAGAAGGTTCACAGTTACATTATATAGAAATTTTGATAGCATTCAAACAAAAGAAAAAAGATTTTATCTTTTATTGTATGGCTGACAAGTGACCTGCCTATTTTACATGATAAATAGTAAAAATTACATAATTAAAGTTGGTAGCAGACAGGAGGAATCTAATTTTGTCTTTATTTTCAATGATGGCATCTACTGAAGTATCATCTCTGTCTCCTCTTTTTTTTCATTTGTGATGTGGAAAGACAATAATTGCATTGGTGTTGTGAGTGTTATCGTAATTGTTGACAGATGGCTTTCTTCCATTTATTTGATAATTCATTAAATATTCCAGAAACTGTTGAAAAAAGATATTTTAAACTGTTTTATGAGTTGGTAGGAGTCATTGGGGATGGGTGATTTGTATGCAGAGGTCATTAACATATTGACTCCCCTGTAATTCAATTTGACTAATGAATCCTGAGTAATTTTGAGACATTATTAATGGACTCCTTCGAGACAGTGAAGATTAAATTGATTAATGAGATCCCAATCAAAGTCATATTTTGGAGGTGCTAAATACTTTAATAAATATTTCTCTTTCTTTAGAAAATATTTCCTTATAGTTTTTTACTGCAAGGATAAATCTGGCTGGAAATTTTGAAAGGATGGCTAAATTGGTTAGATAAATGGTGTCCATTAATCCACTTTGAAAACAGAGATAAGTGGTGAGTGCATCGGCTTTAGGGAAGATAATTACCTTTGGTCCATAACATCCTCTATTCTGAGGGTAATATTAGAATATTTTTTGATCTTCTTTCCAATCATTTAATGCTTGAAAACAGTCATAAAATATTTCAGAAGTTATCTTCTTCATTTCTTCCTTAAGGGCTTTAGTAAGAAAGAATTGATTTTTTCCATATTAATGGGTTTGTTAAGGGTTTTCATTGTAGAAGAGGTTGGCTATTTTTCAAGTACTTGTTTATATTGAGGTAGTAAAGAGGGCTCTCTGAATTCTGCTAAGGCTTTTTCGGCTTCAGTACAAGTATTATAGCTTCGATGAATAGTGGAAGACTTACCTGTGATATGAACAACAGCTTTATGCCACTCATCATAGATACCAGCCATGGGTTCATTGAAAATGACATATGTCTTGGTTTCTTTGAAGTCAACTTTTTTTGGGGAAATGGCTAAAGGTGTCCGGATAATCTATTTAGGTGTTATTGGTTGGATGTTTGGTGGTTGTGATTGGACATTTGGATTTGGTGTCTAATCATTGGAAATTTGTTTTTCAAGAAGAGTAATAGTGGCAAGTAATTAATTGATTTCTTTTGTTACAGTTTCCATTTGTTGTTGAAGATTAGTTAACTCATTCTCTTTTTTGATGAGTGATTCCTTCAGGCTGAGGATAGCTATTTCCATTCTCTTGTTAATTTATCTACAAGACTGTTAGCAGAAGATTTGATATAATTAATTTGAAAATTCTAGTGATTTAATTCGAGCTGCCATCGAATTAATCTTCCTTGATTATAATTTATTATTATTATTATATCTTGTGGATCCACATAAATACTTAGAATCTGTCTAAATTTGGAATTCGAAAGGTAATAAATCAACCTTCCATTTTCTCAATTTTTAGTACATTATTAGTCATGACAGAATATCATGACAGTAATGATAATAAATAATAGTTAACAGCTGCATAATCTCAGGAGCAATATTTCAAGAGACCAAATCAAAGGAATTAATCACGTATATCTCTGCTTAATTATTTGTATCATGTTTCAGATCCTAGGATGCTTGATTGTGGCTTTGGCATTCAATATATACTTGTATATATATATATATATATTGTAATACAATGATAGTAAGTGAGTAATATACATCCTCTATTTTTTATTTTATTTAAGCAAATCTACATGGTATTAAAGCCAAGTATTGTCTCATCACCAATCTCAAACAAAACACTCCTGATTCATCTTCTCATTCTGGATCACAGATCAATTCTGGTCTCTCCATTCCATAAATTGCTTCAACACTTCCTCATGCCCAACTTTCTTTTTCAGTAAAACTAAAACCAACAAACTATTTGGCTTGGAAGACATAATTCAAGCCAATAATCAACTGCTATAATCTCACCAACCACATTGATGGAACACCAGCACCAAAACTGTTGATTCAGAATGCTATTTCCAAGTCTCTTGAACCAAATCATGGGATTATGTAGGAAAACGCAAATGCAACAACTGAAATTATGTGGTTGAAGTCTCTCCTACAAGAATTGGGACAACAGGTCTACCAACCAATTCCCACTTGGTGTGACAACATGGGAGCTACATATTTATTACGTAATCTAGTCTTCAAAGCACGCACTAAACATATGGAATGCGATTTTCATTTTGCTTGTGAGCACTATGCTTCAGGAACCATAATAATTCAACACGTCTCAAGTCAAGATCAGCTAGTAGATATATTTACCAAACCATTATCCAGTACTAGATCTATTTATCTCCGAAGCAAGCTTAGAGTTAGCTCTACTCCCTCTGGCTTGAGTGGGGTATTAGTCATGACAGAATAATGATAATAAATCATGGTCAACAGTTGCATAATCTCATGAGCAATATTTCAGGAGACCAAATCAAAGGAACTAATCACGTATATCTCTACTTAATTATTTGTATCATGTTTCAGATCCTAGGATGCTTGATTGTGGCTTTAGCATTCAACGTATACTTGTATATATATATATCATGTATATCTTTGCTTAATTATTTGTATCATGTTTCAGATCCTAGGATGCTTGATTATGGCTTTATCATTCAACGTATACTTATATATATATTCTGTAATGCAACGATAGTAAGTGAGTAATATACATCCTCCATTTTTGATTTTACTTTAGGTAATCTATATACATACAAGTGTTTCTTTTTCATGAATAGGATATTTTCTTCCAATGGAATTAAAAGTTCCATTGATATATTTATATAAAAGATATTTCCATGAATTGGGTGGTTGTGCCAAATGGTAGGCAGCCCATGTATCAATACTTGCATCAATTTGTACAATCAATGTATCTTGAGCATTATAATTACATAATGCGAGTAAATCTTTACAAAGATTTTTTAAGGTTTTTACAGTTTTTTTATCTTCATCAGTTCATATCCATTGAGTTTTTGTACTAAATTTAAGTTGTAATTGTTTTCTTTCTTTAGCTAGATTTTTAAGAAATCCTTGATCAAATATATAATTTAATAGTCTTAAGAATTTTTTATGTAAATTATGTAATTTTTCAAAAATATTAGGTTGTAATTTAAAAAATCCATTATAAAATTCCATACCTAAATATTCGATATTTTGTTGTGCTAACTTAATTTTCTTTTTGCTAAGAATTAATCCTTTTTGTTGACATCGAGATAAGACATGTTTTACTTTTTACAGATGATCTTGTTTATCTTTATTAGAAAAATAATAATATCATCAATATAGGCTAATGTAAAATTTTCTAATCCTTCTAAATTATTATTCATAAATCTTTGATAAATTCTAGGAGCTTGTTTTAATCCAAATGGTAGTACATTCTATTGGTAATGTTTTTGTGGTAGACAAGTAAAGGTTGTTAATGATTTTGTATTTTCGTGTAGTCTTAATTGCTAATAACCTGGTTTTGTATCTAGTGTAGTAAACCAATGATGTCCTTTTAATTGACTAAGAATATAATCTTTACGAGACAATTTATATGCATCTCATAAGTAGATTTATTTATTTCTTTATAATTGATTATCATTCTTCTTTTACCACGTTTTTTCTTTAAACTTATGTTGGTTAAGTAATTTAGTATCGTCTTACCTTCAACTCGAGTACTCGAGTTTTGGGTAACAAATCGAGTTTTGGGTAGCAAAATGATATCAAAGCTACCAGGCTACGAGTTGGGTCACCCCATGTGGCCAATTCGAATCCTAGATCAATCAATGTGGGAATGGAACCCGCATGTGTCATCAGAATATGCGCAAGCAGAGCGTGATAGTTGCTTAAGTAATTTAGTATCGCCTTATCTTCAATTTGAGTTTCGAGTAACAAAGTGGTATCAAAGCTACCAGGCTACAGCTTGGGTTGCCCCACATCACAAGTTCAAATCTCAGATCAATTAATGTGGGAATGAAACCTGCTTGTGTCATTAGAATATACGCGAATAGAGCTTAATAGTTGCTTAAGTAATTTAGTATCGCCTTACTTTCAACTCAAGTTTCAACTCAAGTTTTGGGTAGCAAAATTTTTCTGCTATCTGGTTTAAAGATTCGTTTCGTAATTAAAGAGTCCACACAGTAGTGAGGAGAGGGACGAGGGACTTGCTACTTGATGTGGGAACCATGAATAGTCGTTGTACCAATTATTTTGTGCGGAGGGAATTCTTTGAGGTCTACTTGATGCTGTCAGAAGTTGTAAACTTATGTGTTAAACGACAGTACAGTGAATAGACTAGGAACCTTTGGATCCATGAATACACTTTGTTTTCTTCTCTCCTCTTTGGAAATTAAGAATAACATTTGTTATGAAGTCTAGTGGCAAATTTCAACACCTAACTACAAAAATAGCTCGAGTTCGTAACATTGTTGCTAGAAATTGTAAATATCTTAAGGCTGCTACGTGTAAACAACGATATAGAGTAAATTTCTAAATGCAAAAGGTAAGTTGATTGTCCAAACAATTAACTGCTTGGGGAAAAAAAAGAAACTTTCATCTCCAACGCCCTGCTCTTTTTTTGTGTTCGTTGCAGTATTTATCTCCGATTCATTGCTCATCCTCATCGTCGACAGCCTCTCGTAGCCGGCAACCCTAGCACACTCCCACGGTATGGATTCTGATAAAATGCCTGACCTTCCCAGCTTGAAGGACGACCCTATCTCCAAAATCCCGAGCTTCATTGCCGCTTATCGAATCCCAAGGTTAGCTTTTGTGAACTTTTAATCTTAATATAAAAGGTTTATAAGCTTTTCATAAATATAAGGTTATAATTTTATATTTTAAAAAATTGAAAATATTTTGAGTTTATTTACCATAGATATTTATTTTTATTTATACTCTTATTTGATTATACCTTTCATTGATTAAGATATAGACTTAGTTGCACATCACATGCATATCAGTCTATGAAAGAATATGGAAAAACCAATTTCTCTAGACAATTCATGATTAAACAACATACTGATTGCAATGTCACATATGGATTGGTACAACTACTGTCTGCTTTTTCCAAATCTTCTTTCTTTCTATTAGTCTCTGTCTTTGTGGAAAATTTGGCCCGTTTTTTTCTCTCTGTTAGTCCATGTCTTTGGAGAAAAATTTACCAACAAGTTATTTTTAAAGTAATCAATATAGTAATTCTCATAAATTATATAAGAATTACTAATTATGTAATTATGTTTAGAAGATATATATTAGAAATAGTTAGCTTAATTTTTTGAATTGTCAATAATTAGAACCATAAAATCATTTCTTACAATAAATGAGTTAAGCTGGTATTTATATCTACTATTATCCCTAATAAATTTATAATGATAGAATTATACAAGTGGAATAATATTCCAGTAAAATCATACAACCTTTCATTAAAATAAATAATAAATAATATATATAATTTATTAAATATAAATATCTTTATATATAATTTGTATAAAAGATAATTATATATTATATAAAAATTAATAATATATAATTATCTTTTAAGTTTATATAAAAATTAATTAGTTTGATTTTTTGAATTTTTAATAATTAAATTATGAATTTTCTTTTAATATATTCACATATAACTCGTAATTCAGGGAGACTTCAACTGGATGTTAATGATGATGATGATGATATTAACACATAATATTATCACTAATAAATTCCTAATAATAGAATCATATAAGTCTAATATTATTCCTAATATATACTCAATGGTATAGCCATACAAGCTTTGTAAGTTTTCCTTATCTTTATTTAATCCATTAGGTCATATATATAGTTTTACAATTTTTTATAACTTTATGGTACATAAATAACTTACTAGGTAAAGAAGGATTTTCTAAACAATTTAAAGTTAATCTATCTTCTTTTGATGATTTATACATATAATTCTACAAATATTTAAATTAAAATATGAGAAAATTTCTTATTTTGCAATTAGAGTCCAAAAAATAAAACTAAAAAGTAAATCCTAATTATTGTACTTTTCTCTAATTCTTTCTTTTATTTTCTTTTGTCTCACCAACACGAAATAAAAATTGTTTCTCATAAATTATATATAAATTACTGATTGTATAATTATATTTGAATAAATTATATAAGAAATTAATTAGTTTAATTTTTTGAACCCTAAGCTCTCTCTTACATTAAATTCCTAATCTTTTTCAGAAAATAAATATTACATATCTATTTGTTTAAAAGAATTTATGTTACAAATATTTTTCCTTCTTGTTTTAAATTTTTAGAATTTATTCATATAATAGAATGTCTTAATGGATAAGGTCTTTGATAAAAGATGTATTGCTACAATGCATTAACTTAATTGTCTGATTTATGAAAGTCATTTAATTGAATTTCAACAATTAGTTCTATAAATTTCCTTGTGCAATTGACGGGGATAAAGGTTAGTAGTCAAGAACACCAAAGTATACTCGTCTATTTTAAGAAAAATTTTATCTGTTCTTTCTAAACTATTAAAATTCTTCCTCTTTTCTAGTACTTTACTCTCTTAATAATACATTAGTTGAAGGGTTTCACATGTTTCGATCATTTTCTGTTTTCTTCTCAAATTTTCAAGTCTTTCTTATTTTTATGGATCAAATTGATTCACATGGAAATGTCAAGATCACATATTTTTACAACTTTTATGGCTTTAACCTATATTAATGACTTACTTGGCAAAGGGAATATGTTTTCATAACTTATCTTGGAACCATTAGATTTCCCTTAAATTACTATATAATTGCCTCTTTGTGTTACATATTTTTAACTATGTTTCCAGAAATGTAGCTAAAGGTTTTTAGCTACATTTTTGAAAAAGTAGCCAAACGTTTTTGAAAACGTAGCCAAATGTTTTTAGCTATGTTTTATAAAATATAGTCAAATTTTTAATATGTTAATTATAATTATTTGTGACATTTTTAATTCATATTATTGTATATAATATTTAGATTTGTTTTATTGTTAATTTATTGTACAAAAATAATTAATAAGTTGAAACATTGTATATAAAAAGTAAAATATCATTAAATTATACCAATAAAAAGAATATTCTTCGTATACAAAATTTTAATTACAACCTTAACAATTCTTAAAAACAAAATAATAAATACAGAGACCAGTTTACAAATTATAAATGTTGAGAATACAAAAAAATTACAGCGTAACTGGGACGACTGGGTAGGTTTGTCTATGTCGAAGAGGGCAACTTCATACCTTAGCCATCATATAAGAAAGATAAGTTACTAGAACCTTTAGAAATTTAATCTCCACCAATTATTTAGAGCATATACTTGCTTAGTGTTTTTGCTCATGTATCTGCATAAATAAGAAACTTTGTAAATTTTACAAAACATGATCATAACAAAAAAGACAAATAGTTAGCATAAACAGTGATCTATCCCAAAGATAATAACAAAACCATGAATTTAGAAATATCAAATAATCTATTTCGAAGATTGTTGTATCTAGTTTCTATTGCTTTTAATTACCTTCATATCTTGATTTTGGTTACAAATCTTTGTGTTTTGATCTAAATGTGAGAAAAATTGAGTGGAAATGGTGTGCCTATTGCATGAATGTTAATTGGATTATTTTTTGAATTTTGCATGAAGGTTGAATGGAAAGTTGACATAAATTTGCATGAAAGGAAAACAAGAAAACAAAGAAAGGTGGTGACTAAAGGTGTCACCATCGTGACAATAGTCACCACCTTGACAAGCTTAGTCACGGTGGTGACTAAGCATGTCACCACCGTCACATGTTGAGTCACGGTGGTGGCTAAACATATCACCATCATGACCATGACTGTACGGGGTGACAATGAGTCACACTTGCGACTACCATACTTACCCCATGCAAATTCTTATGTTAATCTTCTATTTTATTATGTGGTAGTTGTAGGTTGAAGGGGTACAAAAACCTGAACCTAGACGAGGCCACAAATTGAAAGGACAGGAGGGTGGCGGTGACATCTTTCATTCCACTATTCATTCCTTATTCTACATAGGCAGACACATTCGGGGAGGCATGTAGGGATAGAGAGAATGATGAGAGAAACAAAGAAGAGAAACAGAGTGAGTCGTTAAAGAAGAGAGAAACACAACGAAGAGGTGGAAGCTAGGAACAAAGATCGAAAGCAAGAGCTAAAGCTGAATCCATTGAATTTGAGTAACCATTTGGTTAGGTAAGAACAAGTTGAAGTAGAAGGCGAGAGCTAATGAGGAAAGTTTGGGAGGGATAGAAGACCAACCGTACTCCCTTATTCGATCCTTATTTGCTCATTCTATTTTCATTTGTTGCTTAGTTTCTTGTTTATTTACTGAACTATTTACTTGTTAGCCTAACCAAATGTTATTTTTTTCTTTACATAGTTCATTTTAGTATTCACTGTTTTATTGCTTTAATACTTCTGTTGATAATAACATAGGACTAAAGTATATGCAGATCTCTTTTTCTTGAGGATTAATGTAACTATTTTAGTCAAATATACAATGATTGAGGGATTGTATTGTTTTCTTATGTTTACTATAGTTTCTGATCTGAATGGATGTAATAGAATGGCCAAACTTTGCATCATTTTTAGTATCAAATGAAGGACCGAGAGTAGAAATTTAATACGAATCGAGAAACTATCGACGCTTAGATTAAGAACAAAAAATATATTAATTTAAGTAGTAATTAGTAGTCAAGTTGCTATAGTTAATTCAAATAATAACTTATCGAATGCGAAAACTAGATTTAGTCTATTATTTGAGTTGATCTTAATATTCGGTTGTTAATTTTAGTAAGACAATTACCTAATCATTTCCCTTAATCATGCATATGAGATTAAATTAGCAAAATTAATTCTCAAGACTCTTCCATTTCGATTAATCTATTTTCTCTACTTCTAGTTGAATCATTTACTTTTTAGGCTAATTTGTGATTTTCTTTTAAAGCCTTCACTCAACAATCAGGTTAGTATGCTTAGGATTACATTTGTTTTTATTTTTCATTCAACATTAATTTAAGTAAACCAGTTTCACTTCCATGGGAGACGACCCTAGGTAATCACTACAATTACCTCGTATACTTGCAAGTAGGATAGCCTAGGACTTTTTAGAACTTTTTAGACACAATAAGTTTTTGATGCCATTTCCAGGGAGGTGTTTAGCATTTAAACTTGAATTAATTTGGATTTTTTTATTTGTTTAAGTGATTTTGATTGTTTGTGCTTATTTATGCATACATATTTTATTGTGTTATTTTGTTAATATGTTTTGTAATTTTTGTTATTAATTTAGTGTTTTCCGTAGTTAGTTTGTGTGAGGTAGGAAACTTTAGGTAGTGAATTCACTTGGTTTATGCTAGGAAGGAGATCTTTAGATGGTGAACCCATCCCTTTTATTGATAACATACATCGAAGATGAAGATCTCAAGGGGACTTTGAAGACGATTGTGAGGAACTCAAGTGAGAAGATAAGGTGAATAACTACAAGATGCGTGAAAGGAAGTTAGTGATGAAGGAGTGTGCTAGACCGATGTTTGGTGGGCATACATTTGGGAAAGGCATCTAGGAACTATGAATTGAAAAGCATCCATTATAATATGCTGCCATCATTCTATGGAGTTCCTAATGAAGACCCTTTAATCTTCATTTTGGAATTCTATACTACTTTCTAAACCTTTTCGTTAGATGGATTAAATGAAGATCAACTCAAAATGAGATGCTTCCCAAACACATTGAAGGATCGGGCTAAGGCATGATTGATGACCACCCTTCCTTCTAAGTCTTTGACTACATAGGAGGAGTTGTACAACAAAGTCATGGGAAAGTTCTATTCCCTTCAAAAGACATATGAGTTGCATACCAAGTTAGCTACCTGCAATCAAATGGGGGGAGAGTCATTCCATGAGGTGTGAGAATGCTTAAAGCTCTTTTTGATATAATTTCCACATCATCATTTTCTACTTCACATGCTAAACTAATTCTTTTATGATGGGTTGATACAGTAGTGCCAGTATATGGTGGACAATATAGCAAGAGGAGTTGTAAGAGAGAGGACAGCTGAAGAAACGTATGAAATCTTCAAAATGTTAGGGGCTAATTCTTAACAAAAGAGTGTTAGGGGAAGAAGAGCTGGAGTTCATGAAGTGAGCTCAAATCAAGAATTAGCTATGCAATTAGCTAAGTTGACAAGGCATGTGAACATGCTAACTACAAGGCTATCCCAAAACATTCCAAATCAAGAGGTGTGTGGCATCTGTGGAACTTTTGGTCATAGAGCTAATGTTTGTTTGTATTCTTATGAACCTTTAACCGATGGGGAAGAATAAGTTAACTCATTTAATAGTCTTTAACCAAGGGAGTGAAATGATCTATACTTGAACACCTACAACCCTGGTTGGAGAAACCACCCCAATTCCTCTTAGAAGACCAACAATCCACCAATGCAACCCTAACCACAATATCAGAATTTTCAGAGGCTGAATTATTACCAAGGGCAATCCTCACTTCAAAACCCACCAAGCAAGCCTTCTTTTGAGGAGAGTTGAATGCGTTTATTTAAGTCACAACTCAAAATCAAAAAATGAACAATAAGAGGTTCGATTCTTTGGAGGCATCTATGAAGAGAATTGAGATCCAAATAGGGCAACTCGTTACTCAAATGCACAATAATTAGAAAGGGAAGTTGCCCATCTAACCTAAGCAATCCCACGAAATTACTGTTTTGAGAAGTGGTAAAGTGATTGACAATCATGTTGAGTTTTATTTTGAGCTTCCTGATACTAATAATCAAGAGAAGGAAAGCCTCCCCAAAGAAGAAGATGAGCAAAATGAGAAAAGCAATGGGAGAAACTCTTTAAGTCACATTTAAAAGGGTAAACAACTTAAGTATGACACCAAGGATAATGAAGGATAAAAACTGCACAAGGCGACAGATCCTTATTGATCACCAATTCCATATCCAAGCCACCTTAAGGAATTGAAACAAGATAAGCAGTTTTCCTATCTATATAGCATGCTTTTTAAGGTTAATGTTAATCTGCCCTTGCTAAATGTGATTAGGAATATTCGAACTTATGTCAAGTTCCTCAAAGAACTAAGCACTAAGAAGCAAAAGTTTTAGCTTAACAAAAATGTTGTTTTTGGAAGTAGCAAGTGAAATTCTACAGTAGCATTTACGCCTAAACTAAAAGACCCATAACTTTTTATAGTGAAAGTATCAATGGGTAATGGGGATGAGGTTAAGGGTATGCTTGATCTTGGAGCAAGTATAAACCTTACGCCACACTCTATTTAAGAGAAACTGGATCTAAGACAATTAAAACATACCAATATGTGGTTGCAATTAGCTAATAGGCCAATTCATTATCCGAAAGGAATAATGGAGGATGTGTTAGTGAAAGTTGGAGGATTAATTGTTCCTATAAACTTTGTGGTCTTAGACATGGTAGAGGTTAAACAATAAGGGAAGGAGCACACCATACTCCTAGGGAGGCCTTTTATGGCCACTACTAGCACCTTGATTGATGTGAAGAATGGAAAATTGAGCATGACTATCTTGGGAGAAGTAGTAGAATTTTTGATCTTTAATGTTGAAGCTATTTCTAATACTACTATTTTTGAAGGTTGTTCTTTTGTTGATCAAATTGATGCTGAAAATTATGATTTTTCCTTGTAAGAAGAAGAAGGAAAGAAGCTAGACTAAGTTAAGGACAGTGATGATGATGCCAATTGCTAGTGGATACAGTTAAGGAAACATTTGGGAGATTCTTGGAGACAAATTTGAATGAAAAGGGGGGAACGATGGAATCAATCACTTTGAGCGACTCACCTTGAGCATGACCATTGAGGCATCTAGTTACAAGACATTAAAGAAGAAACCCATTTAATGTCTGTTTCTTTTTCAATTATCTGTTGGTTGTTATTTTTCTTAATGAACCTTAACTTAGTTTGTTTTCTTTGTGTGACCAAGCTTACTCTTCCGTCTCTTTTATCTATTTTATTTACAGTTGTTCTTCATTCTTCAATTTTGTACACCACATTCCACACCGATCAACGTAATGATCACTCCCATATTCGTATCATATTTCTATCCTTTTCTTTGTTGTTTGTTAGTTTAATTTTTTTAGTATTAACGCTTGTCCTTATTTTTGTTAATTTTTGTCTTTTGTCTTAGAACCCCTCTTTTGCTATTTTTTATCACATTAGGAATAGTGTGATGTTCAAGTATGGTGGACAGTATTGGAAAAAAATTATTATTTGTGTGTTATTCGTTTGTTTTCCCATTTAGTAGTTAGAGATGCATGGTTATTAAATGAACTCGATCTGGATTAGAAATGCATAATATACATGAAGGAGTACACTTGCGTGCTTAGATTGATTGACTTGGATTTTGATTAAAAGGACATTAGCTTGTTGTGATAGATGAATGATAGTTCTCATTTAGTAAGAACTTGAGCCTTTTTGAACTATTAAACACCAAATTCAAGTATTCATTACTGAGAGTGTTCTTTCATGATTAAGGAACTCTAAAACTTGCTTGTAAATACTAGTCGAGATCACATAATCTTATGCAAACGTTGACATAATGAAGGCAATTAGGATTTACCCCTTTTGCTTAAAAAGCCACCATGATGTTACCATTAGTGAACCCCCTTTGAGCTTAACATAAAACCTTTTCTTTCTTTAAACCAAAAATATGAGCCTTGACCTTGATTATTTATCCTTTTCGTTGTACCTACCATAAGACAAATTGAGCATTTGAATGTGTATGAATGGGTTTAAGGAATAACTGTTTGAACAAGTTTAGGGAAATCATAAGATATAGTTGGCTTTTGAGTTAGGAATGGGTATGGTTGCAGAGATTATCTCTCCTTTATATTTTTCTTCTCATGATTTATGTTTTAAATAAATAATTACTTAACAAAAAATAAATAGAAAAGAAAAGGAAGGAGGAGAAGACGACTAGAAAATGAAAAGAAGAGGAGAGAAGTAAAATTGGGAAGTGTTAATTTTGTTAATGAGAGGAAAGAATTGAGTGTTTTATGGTTCATTGTTTGGTATTATTTTAAATGCTCAATTTGTGTTGTGGTTTTAAACTATGATTTTCCTTTTTCCTATCCTTAGCTTGTCCCCATTACAACCAAAATAGAGACCTTTGGATTGATGATTGTGTTTAACATGAGTGGTGAAGATTAGAATGCTAAGCAAGCTTATGGTAGATGCCTTACATGAAATGAACAATGAGTGAATACATATTCTAGCTTTGAACGCTAAAGAGAATGGAGAGTGGAGTGAGTGTTTATCACACTTATTGATGGTTCTTTGAATTGAAGTGATTGTTGATTTTGTCTAAATATGTGAAGAATAGCTTGTTCATTGAGTACTACGAGTTTCAATTTTTAGGTTGTATTTATCGAAATGATCATTGATGTCTTTGATTATTATTTGGAAAAATTATTTTTTCCAGTGTTAGAGAAATCACCCCACTATCTTTCCACTTCTCAGGTGAAGAAAATGTGGATCAGCATTAACTTTGCAAAATTCAATAGACTCCAAGGATTTTTATCATTTGTATCGTAACTAGGTAGATCAGAAACTTTTGGCACTTAGAATCATTTCAAGCATGGGCATCTATGAAAGTGTTTTGCATTTTGCTAATGATGTGGTTTTTGGGATTTATAAATTAAAATTATGTTAAGACTCTGTTTGTTGAGAGATGACAGAAAAAGTTACAGAGATTCTCATATGTATATGTGTAAAATGTTATGTTTTGTCAAAATGTTAATGTGGCTAGAAATGAAATTATTGTTGTGTGATGGCTTTTGGGATGGATTTTCTTAAGTAACATTGTTTATATTGGATGTTGTATGTATGGAATTGAAATTTGGATTCGTTTCTTGTGGTTGTAGTTACTAGTTTTACACACATATATATACGGACAGATGAGAGAAAATAATGGAATAAGGGTTAATATGCATTCTAAAACTTCAAAGAGTAAACTACACTGATCTAGTCAAAATTGGACAAAATTGTCTTCATAAAAGTTGTAGATCTTTCTCTTAAATTTTTAATTACATAAAGTTTGTAATTTTTGGATTTCTGGGTTGAAAGTTCTGATGGTTTGAAAGGAGGGAAAGTGAATAGAAAGTCGAGATCGTGCACAAGCACGATCGCAACTCTCTTCTTCATTTTCTTCTACCTCACGCCCGTGCACGGTTCACTCACGCCTGTGACTTCTTTACTCTTCCCTCACACTCGTGCATTAATCCCTAACACCCGTGACTCTTTTATTTACCTCTCACGCTTGTGATAATTTTTCTCACACCTATGAGAATTGGCCCATTTTCACGGCTGTGACAATTTCATGTCACAGCCGTGACATTTCTTCTAATTGTCATGGTTATGGAATTTTTATGTTATGGCCTTGACAATTACAAATGTTGGACAAAAACATTTTATTGGTTAAATTCTAAGTGATTATATGTGTTAGCCGACCCCATTTTAATTTATTTTCATGTTTAAAATTTTTTATGACACTTTATTATTAATTGTTTCTTTCAGAAAAGTCCCACCATGAATTCCTTTTATCTAAATTTTAATTTCGTTATATGTTATAATTTTATTTTATTGAAATGTTCCCAAATTTATTTAATTATTATTTCATTAAATCCCAATTGTGGAGCGTAGTCGCCATGAAATCCGAATCAAGACTCGAGGCTAACATCTTTGGTATCAGAGTCCACATTTTCTAAGGATTCCTAGGCTTGGAATATGTTATGCTATGAATTATTATACTATGTGATTAATTGTTATTGTGTTAAATTGATTGATTGCATTAAGTGACATGCATATCATGCATACACGTAGGAGATAACATCTAAAATGAAAATAAGCTAAATGATAATAGTTTATTGAATGAGTAAAATGCCACCTCGTAGAAGAACATAAGGAGTTTTGCAAGGATCTGCTGTACCTGATTCTCCATCGAGAGAGGAGGGTATTGATGAGTCTAGAGCCCCAACGATTGCTAAGGCGACAGTAGGGTAGGCAAGTGAGCCTTCTCAACCACAAACACAAGAGTCTCCTATTCTACTAGAGCAGATGCCTAATCCTTTTGATCCTAGAATGTTCCAAGCATTTGATCAGGCTTTTGTTCAGGCCATAGGTCATATGCCATCCACTTCCACTCCAACATCGGCTAAGAAAGGAAGATAATTTGATAAGTTAAGGAAGTATGGCGCAGTGGATTTTTATGGAACAACTAATCAAGAGGAAGCTGGGATATGGTTGAGGAAGATTGAAAGAATATTGGAGTAGATGGATTGTGAAGATGAAGAAAAGATGGTGTATACTGCGAGCTTGCTACAGGGTGATGCCTTGCATTGGTGGGAAAGAATACCAGGGAGCTATTTTAAGCCGCCAGTGTTAACATGGATTGATTTTCAACCTACCTATAAGAACAAGTATCTATCCAAGGTGTATATTTAGCAAAAGCAGAGGGAGATGACGGTGAGTAAGTATAATCGCAGGTTTACACAGTTATTAAGATATGCAGCTGAGATGATGATTAGTGAAGCAACTAAGTGTCGAAGATTTGAAGCAAGTTTGTATTTGTTCATTAGAGAAAAAGTGGTAGTGCAGAATTTTTACAACTTTCAACAGTTGGTAGAGGCTACCTTGAGGGCTGAAAATATGGAGATCATAAAGAGTACAGTGAATAGAAAGAGAAAGGGAAGCGAACAACTTAGTAGGGGAGGTAGTATGCCTGTACTAGGAAGGAGTACCAAGACTTTCCCTACACCTCTGAGGTTTGAAGCAATGGCTCAAGTAGACCCAAATCGACAAGAACTATTTCTCTTTAAGCCTTGACTGTAGGAGGAGGCAGAAGAGGAGAGGGGAATAAGCCATTCTATATAAAATGTGACCACTGTGGCAAATTCCGTAAAGGGGAGTGTTATCGACTGATGGGAGCTTGCTTTAATTATGGAGAAAAAGGGCACATGGCTAGGGAGTGTCCACAATATATAAGAAGAGAGGGAACTCAGATACAAGCTTTAAGGAGGACTGAAACTGTGGATGTTGAGTCTGCAATTGAAGTGGGCAGTTCTGGTACGGTCAAGAAGGTAAATCCTCCAGGAAGACCGAAAGGGCAAGCACTAGCTAGAGTATTTGCAATGACTTGGGAGGAAGCAAAAATAACTCTAGAAGTTGGGACTGGTACGGTTAAATTATTTCATGATGATGTTATTGTTTTAATTGATCCAGCGTCTACCTATTCATTTATTTCATCAAGTATGATTTTGCATGATAGAAATTTGAGTCTCCTTGATAGTCCTTTGATAGTTAGTACCCCGACTGGTCATTATGTCATTATTAGTCATGTTTATCGAGGATGTGAAATCCATGTTAGTGAAGTGACATTAGTGGTGGATTTAATGCCATTGGAAATGAAAGGGTTAGATGTGATTTTGGGCATGGATACCTTAGAAAAATATAGTGCAAACTTGAATTGTAAATAGAAGACGGTAGAGTTTATATTGGATAAAGGCAAAAAGGTACTGTTTGTGGGAGATAAGAGAGCAAGTCCATCTAAATTTATTTAAGCTCTAACAACAGAGAAAATGATGAAGAAGGGGAATGAAGCATAATTGGCATAGGTGGTAGACACGAAAGCAGATGAAACAACGTTAGAAAATATTCCATTAGTTAAGGAATTTCCAGATTTCTTTCCAGAGGAATTACCAGGACTACCACAACATAAAGATAGAGCTTCTTCCAGGAATTGCACCAATCTCTATTCCACCTTTTAGGATGGCTTCGACATAATTGAAGGAACTTAAAGAGCAGTTAGAAGAATTATTGGAGAAGGTTTTATTAGGCCAAGCTCTTCACCTTGGGGAGCTCCAGTTCTTTTTGTTAAAATGAAAGATGGATCCTTGAGGATGTGTGTGGATTATAGGGAGCTCAATCATGTCAATATTAAGAATAGATATCCCCTCCCAAGCATAGATGATTTTTTTGTTCAACTACAAGGAGCAAAATTCTTCTCCAAGATAGACTTGAGATCAGGTTATCATCAATTGCGAATAAAAGAGTTCGATATGTTAAAGACGGCTTTCAGAACATGATATGGGCATTTTAAGTTCTTGGTTATACCCTTTGGATTAACTAATGATCCTCTAGCTTTCATGGATCTAATGAATAGGGTCTTCAAGCCTTTCTTAGACCAATTTATCATAATTTTTATTAATGATATATTGGTTTATTCTAAGAGTGATAAAGAGCATGAAAAAAATTTAAGGATTGCCTTGGAGACACTGAGAAAGAAAGAGTTGTATGCCAAATTTGATAAATGTGAATTTTGGCTAAGGGAAGTGACATTTATTAGGCATATCATTTCAGAAAAAAGAGTACATATGGATCCACGAAAAATAGTAGCTGTTGTAAAATATGAAGCACCTAAGAATGTAGCAGAAGTGAGGAGTTTATTAGGATTAACTAGTTACTATAGATAATTTGTAGAAGGCTTTTCCATTATAGCATCTCCACTTATAAAATTGACAAGAAAGAATCAAAAGTTTTTATGGATAAAAGAATGTCAGAAGAGTTTTGAGGAACTGAAGGAGAAATTCACAACTGCATCAATTCTGACTTTGCCTTCTAGTAGTGATGGATATATAGTATATAGTGATGCTTTGAGGAAAGGATTAGGGTGTGTGTTGATGCAAGAAGATAAAGTGATTGCGTATGCTTCCAGAAAATTAAAACCCTATGAAATGAACTATCCCACGAATGACTTGGAATTGGCTGCTATAGTCTTTGCATTGAAAATATGGATACATTACCTATATGGAGTCACCACCAGGGTATTTCAGACCATGAGAGTCTTAAATATTTGATGAGCTAAAAAGAGTTAAATTTGAGGAAAACAAGGCGGTTAGAATTATTGAAAGACTATGACTTGATGATAGACTACCACCAAGGAAAAGTAAATGTAATAGCGGATGTACTGAGTAGGAAATCTACTATGACACATATGAAGACAATATATCTACCTTTGTTGAAAGAATTAGCCAAGCTTAAGGTGAAGTTGAGGCAAGTTGAATCTGGTGGTATATTGGTTAATTTTATAGTAAGGCCAGTAATGAAGGAAAAGATTAAGAATTGTAGGAACAAGATGAATACTTGAGCAGGCCCAAAGAAGGAATTAAAAATGATAAGTCTTTGGAAATAGAAGTAAGAGAAGATGGACTGATGGTAGTAGGAAACAAACTGTGTACTCCATATATGCAAGAGTTAAAGGATGAAATTTTGGTGGCGAGGAATGAAGAAAGATTTTGTTGAGTATGCTGGGAAATGCTTAGTATGCCAATAAGTCAAAGCGGAACATCAAGCACCTGCTGGTAAGCTTGAGCCTTTTTTTATTCCTGAATGAAAATGGGAAAAGATTATTATAGATTTCTTAATGGGATTACCGAGGATTAGCATAAAGTATGATGCAATATAGGTGATTGTTGGTAGGCTAACCAAATCCATACATTTCTTGCCAATTAGATAGATAGATTCTTTGAATTCTTTGGCCAAGAAATACATAGACGAAATAATTAGACTTCATGGGAATCCTAGTTCCACAGTCTTAGATAGAGATCCTAGATTCACTTCCAAATTTTGGGAAAGTTTGCAAGAGGCTTTGGGAACCAAATTACATTTTAGCACAGCTTTCCATCCGCAGATAGATGGTCAATCAGAAAAGACAATAAGGACATTGGAGACAATATTAAGAACTTGTGTAATGGACTTCAAAGGTTCATGGGATGAGCACTTACCTTTGATTGAGTTTGCTTATAATAATTCTTATCACTGCAAAATTCAAATGGCACCTTATGAAGCTTTGTATGGTAGGAGGTGAAGAACCCCTATTTGTTGGGACAAGGAAGGTGAAATAAAACTTATAAGACCTGAGTTGGTACAAGTTACAGTTGACAAGATTAAATTGGTGAAACAGACACTGAAAGCAGCTCAAGACAGGATGAAGAGCTATACAAACACACATAGGAAGGAGATGGAATATAAAGTGTGAGATAAAGTGTTTCTTCGATCTTTGCCATGGAAATGAGTTTTAAGATTTAGTAAAAAGCGTAAAGTCAGTCCAAGATATACATGCTCTTATGAGATTATTAAGAAGATTGGGCCTCTCGCCTACAAGTTAGCCTTGTCGCCAGAGTTTTCTAAGATTTATAATGTCTTCCATGTATCAATGTTGAGGAGATATAGATCATATCCTTCGCATATAGTTCAACCTTTGGAAGTTCAATTAAGGGAGGATTTAACTTGTGAAGAAAAACTTGTGGCGATCCTAGATTAAAAGGAAAAGGTCTTGCAGAATAAGACTGTGAAGCTGATAAAAGTTTTATGAAAGAACAAGAGAAGAAGCAACATGGGAATCTTTGGAAGCCATTAAGGAGAAGTACCCACACCTATTTGTGGACTTAGGTAAGAATTTCGAGGACGAAATTTTTTAAGGAGGGGAGAAATGTTGGGTCTCAATTTTTCTTAGGATTTATTTTATTAAATTATCAAGCATGAAAATAATTTAGAATTTATGAATTAGAAAATTTTTGGAGTTTAATACAGTCTATTATTATTTTCGTATGTTTGTATGAATGAAAAGTATAGGATTAAAATGAAGATAAGGAGATAGTAAGAATTAGATTTAATAAGGAAGGGTAAGATTGGAAAGTTAAAATTTTGTCTTAAACTAATAAGACAAAGAAGAGAAGAAAGAGTAGTGAGAGTTAAGAAAGAAAAAGAAAGTGAGGGTCGTGGAAGAAACGAGAAGGAGAGAAGAAGAAACCGAAGCATAGAAAAGAGATGAAGGAAAGAAAGAAAAAGGAGTTAAGAAGAGGAAAAAGAACGTTCATATAAGTTTTAGGTAACTTCTTATTTATTTTATTGGTTTGATAGAAGAAGAAAATAGAGAAACTAGGATTATATGTGCTGAAAATAAAGAGAGAGAAAAAGAACAAGAGCTTTATATTCTTGGATTTTTATAACTTTATTTAAATCTTAGTTCTTTGAGTTAGAGAAATCAAGAATAGATCAAGCTTAAGCTCATTCATGGATATTTAGGTATAAGGAAAGCTTCATTCGTGTGTGTTGATTAAATGAAAAGATAAGTGTTTGAAGGGAATCAAGCTAGTCGAAGTCAAGAGCAAGGAGAAGAGCAAGCTTGATCTTGGAAGTATCAAGTAAATAGGTTGGTAATATGTTTATAGTTTGTGATGATGAGTAAAAATATTTGTGTGTATGAATGCTATAAATGTTGTCTTGATTCATTGTGAATGTGGGAAAAACATTCACTGAATTTATATCATGTTTGTTTGTATAATTGTATTACTTTATGCTAAGGAAAAATAGAAACTTAAGAAGTATGAAAAATATGATTATTATATGTATGCATTTGAAATCTATTATGAGGGTAAGAGAGATATCATTATGTTCATCACGTGCGCGTTAACCTAAATCCTTCTCCCGGTTTCCCGCTTATGGCATATGAGCTCCGAAAAATGGACTCATTCTGTTCATGGTATAAACTTCGATTTTTTCCATTCTGTTTTATGGGACTCTCTCGAGTAATTTTGTTTGTGCATTGCATCTTGAATTGTTGGATATCGAGTATATTTGAATGATACTTTATGATGATTGAATGAAAAATATAAGCTGAATTATGTGGTAATGTGTTTAGATATATATGAAAGTCTTAAATTTTGAATATGATATGCTAAGTCTAGCATGTGGTTTATAAATATGTGATATATAGAAACTTTTGGCATATAGAATCATTTCAAGCTTGAGCATCTATGAAAGTGTTTTGCATTTTGCTACTGATGTGGTTTTTGGGTTTTGTAATTTAAAATTGTGTTAAGACTCTGTTTGTTGAGAGTTGACAGAAAAATTTGCAGAGATTCTCATATGGATATGTGTAAAATGTTCTGTTCTGTCAAAATGTTAATGTGGCTAGAAATGAAATTATTATTGTATGATGGCTTTTGGGATGGATTTTCTTAAGTAACATTGTTTAGACTGGATGTTGTATGTATGGAATTGAAAGTTGGATTCGGGTCTTATGGTTGTAGTTATTGGTTTTACACACACACACACACACACACACACACACACATATATATACGGACATATGAGAAAAAATAATGGAGGGTTAATATGCAATTTGAAACTTCAAGGGGTAAACTGCACTAATCTAGGAAAAATTGGACAAAATTATCTGCATGAAAGTTGTAGATCTTTCTCTTAGCTTTTTAATTATATAAAGATCGTAATTTTTTGATTTCTAGGTTGAAAGTTCTGATGGTTTGAAGGGAGGGAGAGCGACTGGAAAGCACGATCGTGACTCTCTTCTTCATTTTCTTTTCCCTCACGCCCGTGCATAATTCACTCACGCCTGCGACTTCTTTGTCCTTCCCTCACACTCGTGACTCTCTTATTTATTTCTCACAATCGTGATAATTTTTCTCAGGCCTATGGTGACAATTTCATGTCACAGTTGTGACAATTTCATGTCACAGCCATGACATTTCTTCTAGTTGTCACGGTTGTGGCATTTTTGTGTCATGGCCGTGAAAATTACAAATTTTGAACAAAACATTTTATTGGTTAAATTCTAAGTGATTATATATGTTATTCGAGTTCGATTTTAATTTATTTTCATATCTAAATTTTTTATGACATTTATTTTTAATTGTTTATTTCATAAAAGTCCTACCATGATTTCCCTTTATCTAAATTTTAATTCCATTATATGTTACAATTTTATTTTATTGAAATGTTCCCAAATTTATTTAATTATTATTTCATTAAATCTCAATTGTGTCGCGTAGTCGTCATGAAATCCGAATCAAAACCCATGGCCAAAAAAAAAAGTGTGACTATTGCATGAATGTTAATTGGATTATTTTGTGAATTTTGCATGACGGTTAAAAGGAAAGTTGACGTAAATTTGCATGAAAGGAAAAGAAGAAAGCAAAGAAAGGTGGTGATTAATGGTGTCACCACCATAACAAAGCTTGTCACGATGGTGACTAAACATAGGGGTGACATGCTTAGTCACCACCTGATGACAAGGTGGTGATTAAGCATGTCACCACCGTGACATGTTAAGCCGTGACAAGTTAGTCACGGTGGTTAAACATGTCACCATAGTCTGCATGGGGTGGCAATGATTCACACCCGTGACTGTTGTACTCATCCCATGTAAATTCTTATGTTAATTGTTTATTTTATTACGTGACAGCTATAAATTAAAGGGGTATAAAAACCTGAACCTAAACGAGGCTACAAATAGAAAGGATAGGAGGTGACTGCGACATCTTTCATTCCACTCTTCATTCTTCATTCTACATAGACAAACACATTTGGGGAGGAACAGAGGGATAGACAGAAAGAAGAGAGAAATAGAGTGAGTCGGTGAAGAAGAGAGAAACACATCTAAGAGGTGGAACTAGGGATAGAGGTCGAAAGAGCTATAGATGAATCCATCATTTGGTTAGGTGAGAACAAGTTGAAGCAGAACGCGAGAGCTAATACGGGAAGCTTAAGAGGGGCAGGAAACTAACCGCACTTCCTCATTTGATCCTTGATTGTTCACTCTATTTTTCATTTGTTGCTTAGTTTCTTGTTTATTTACTGAACTATTTACTTGTTAGCTTAACCGGCTGTTATTTATTTTCTTTTTATAGTTCACTTAGTACTAACTATTTTATTGCTTTAATATTTCTATTGATAGTAACATGAGGCTGAAGTGTATGGAGATGATGAACTTTGTTTATGTTACGATGGGCTTATCTCTTTTTCTTGAGGATTAATGTAGGTATTTTAGTCAAATATGCATGATAGAGGGATTTTGTTGTTTTCATATGTTTATTATAGTTTCTGAACCGAATGGAAGTAATAGAATGACTGAACTTTACATCATTTTTAGTATTAAATGAACGACCAAAAGGAGAAATTTAATACAAATTCAGAAACTATGTATGCTTAGGTTAATAACTAGAAATATATTAACTTAAGTGGTAATTATTAGTTGAATTTCCATAATTAATTTGGATAATAACTTGTCGAATGTGAAAGCTAGATTTAATCTATTATTTAAGTTGATCTTAGAATCTGACTGTTAATTTTAGTAAGACAATTATCCAATCATTTCCCTTAATCATGCGTAGGAGATTAAATTAGCGAAATTAATTTCTCAAGAGTCTTCCATTTTGATTAATCTATTTGTCTTTGCTTTCGGTTTAATCGTTTACTTTTTAGGCTAATTTGTGATTTTCTTTTAAAGCATTCACTCAACAATCGGGATATAATGTTTAAGATTGCATCTATCTTTATTTGTCTTTTAAGATTAATTTAAGTTAACCTTCACCTCTGTGGGAGATAACCTTGGGTAATCACTACAGCTACCTCCTATACTTGCCAGTAGGATAGCCTAGGTCTTTTTAGAACTTTTTAGGCACAATAAGTTTTTGGCGCTATTTTCGGGGAGGTGTTTAGCATTTAAACTTGAATTAATTTTAATTTTTTTTATTTGTTTAAGTGATTTTTATTTTTTTTGTTTATTTATGCATGCATATTTTATTGTTAAAATCGTCACCAAAAGTTTAACTTTTATCAATGATTTCCAAAATTGTCGCCAAAATTTTAATTTTTGCTACAATTTTTGAAAATCGTCGCCAAATGTTAACTTTTCGCGACAATTTCCAAAATCATAGAAAAAAACGTAGCCAAGAGTCTACATTATTATAGTGAACAAAAATATGATGCAATATGGACTAGAGGCATCATTCTTCGGATCTTCAACTAAAAGTAAACCTTCAATCAAGTTCAATGTTTGTGTGAATTTAACATTTGTCTAAGAACTTTATAAAGTGAAAAAGAAATTTTTATAATTTGAAAAATTGGAACATAAGTTAATTATATTAATAAATGTATGTTTTAGTGATTGTTATAAAGTTCAAATTTGCAAGTTCTTTTGTTGGCATGATGACATATTCACAGATATAGTTGCTAATATTATTTATAGATTAATGATTGAAAATGATAACTTAAAATAACAATTAGCTATGACTTATCAATAATCAAAGATAAAGAAGTACGTCAAGAAGATATTAAAAGATTGAAACATGAGGAATAGATGAAATAATTGAGTTAGAAGGGAAAACAAAGGAACTGGAGTAAGAGATAAGGCTTGCTAAAAATGAAAACATGCAGATGAAAAAGATGTTAATGGCATATTTCATTATTTTAATGTCGATATCTATTATTGTCTTCCTATTTACTCTTAAAACCATTGGGGCTAATGATATAAGTACTTCTCTATAAAATGATATTGTAGGACCAATGTAGAAATTAGGTAGAACTTAATTCTTGATTCCTATCTTTCTACCACAAACCAATCGGAATAAGGAAAGAACTTTTTTATACTATATCTTTGATTTGAAATCATTAAATTAGAATAAAATAGAAATTGACACGTAGATGATTATGAGCTTGATTACATAATATAATAACCCATAAATTCTATTCTCCAAAAGCAGCTCATGAAGTTTATTAGTTATGATGTTAGTTAAAATACTCATGTATGATTTTACAGTAAATGATTAGGCTTATATCTTTGAAACTTTTACACTCTTACTTTACCATCTTGTATGCTTATTTGAAATTTGTGGACATAATGTCCATATTACAATTTTATTGATTGAAAATTTAGTTTAAAATACTAAAAGTCTAAAATTATAAGTCTTTTTGGTTTGATGAAGATAATGTTAGTAAGTTTTAGAAAATCTAGAACAATAAGTTATAACATTCTTTTTATCTTCATTGCAATATGAAATATAATCAAATTACAATAGCAGCTAATAATACCCTTGTTTTTTTTACACTCTATCATGCTAAGATGTAATTGATAATATTTATAAATAAGATTAACTTGAAAAATTCAGAGATCAACAAAGAAAAATTTAATAAGTAGTAAGTGAGAACAAAGCCTCAATTATAGCCTAATTTTCATTTGTTAGTCTTTCTTCCATGAAATTTGCAAAGTAAAAGTTAATATTTCATACAATAAGGTTCATAATCTATAATTACATTCATTATATACAAAAAAGGATTAGTTATCTTTTTTGACAATTTACCCCCAAAAGAAAATGCAACTAACAAGAATTCAATTAACTAAAATAAGTTTGCTTATAGACAATTAAGCCTTAAAACAAGTTTATTTTAACTTAAGTTCATTCAACTAAAATAATAACTAATTTTCATTCACACTTTGTTGACTTCTAATTTTTATGGTTATTGCTTATTCATTAGATTTTATGCAACACTTCATTTTGAAACTTGCTCTTGCAATTAACGTGGTTCGATACTTAAAGATACCTTTCTACCACAACCCTCTTACTTAGAATGAAAGTTGAATAGTGTTTGGAACATTTGACATAATTTTCTTAATATCCTCATAGTTGGAGTTGATGTTGAATGGATGTAGATGGGTGTGATCCCCATATATTTTATAAGGTGTATTAGATAGTCCAATAATTAAAAAATAAGAATAAGGTATTCATGCAATATATGTATATGGTAAACAAACATTTAAGTCAATCTTACCTCAACTCCACTTACTTCATTATTTTTTTAATTGGAAATTGGGCTATGGGCTTGAGAATAAGATGATGTTCTTGTTTTTGTATCTCCCATAAGTATAATGGACTATCCATTATTCATATGACATCAATAAGGTAATTATGTAATAAATATATATGGTAAACATATATTAAGGTAAGTCTAACCTCACCTCTAACTTGACTAGAAGGAAGTGGAGTATTCTATATGTCTTTACAGGATCTTTTTTATGATTAATTTTACCATGTTTTCTACATAATTAGAATTTCCCTTTTTTTTTATAGCTTATGAGGAGTCTTTAGTCTCTCCAGTTCATCTTTATCTTTTCTCCTATTTTGCATAGGCCTACTAGGCATAAGTATTTTTTCAGGGGATGAATTTCCCTATGTGTTTTATTTGGCTAGAATTTTTGCTCTCTAAATAGTTGTAAGAGATTATCATAAACTTTTATGAACCTATCTATATGGTAGCACTCATTTGCATATGTCTCGAGTTATTACTTGGTATATATTATAGAACTAATAGCATGAGTGCAAAGGTATACATAGAGTTCCTATTCCATACAACTACATATGTCCCCCCTTCCTAAGTGGACAATATGATAAGAAGCTAAGCTATGTAGAGATTAAAATCCAAACTAAATATGGAAAATAGGATTGAATTGGAAAATAAGAAAGATCTTGAACCCAACCAAACCTATTGATTAGAATTGACATTGTAAGCATTTATTGCCACAAATTGCCTTAATACCATCATATTTAGTTCTTAGGTAAAGAAACAAGAAGAAGTAGTCACAAAATATGAGAAAACCCCCTAAAATTTGTAGTATTGATATAATGAATATAATACATGAACGTAAACTTTATTTAGTTTTTCTTAGAATCCGAATGTTACTTGGTATAGATTAGGAAAAAATATTCTATATTAAAAAGGAAATAAACTAAAATCTGAAAAAAAAAACATAATTAAAGGAGGTCTCTTAAATAAATAAGAAAATAGGTGAACTAAGACATGATATAACTAAACATTACTAAACAACCCATAATACATCTAATATGCGAATTAGGCCTAATGAAAATGTGAATTTAAGCCTTCAAAGTTTGGTTCCTCATGTTTAATATATATTCACTCCTTTATATTGCAAAAAAATGATCATCTTGAAAACATATTAAGGTATTCACGAACAATCTCCACTTTACCTTGAAATTTGCGAATTAACCTTGTAATTCTTACTTCATGATCTTGATCTTTGATCATATCATTGGACCTCCAATTCCTTACAAAGAATTTTGAGAATGCTTAGATTTATGAACTTAAATCTCTATCATTCCCTCCCTCTTTGAAAGGATTCATCCTCAAATCACTTATATTATTTAAGACAAATTAGCAACATTAAAAATAACTCTCACATTACTATAACTACTTAGTAAGTCAGCTTGTAGGCATTGTTGTTAATATTCTTTATCACTTAGGAAGGTCCATCTCCTTGAGGTAGTAACTTGGATTTCTTTGAGTAAGAAACCACTCCCTCAAATGAACCTAGACTCAATCTCCTAGTTTAAATACAACATTAACTAGCCCCTTATTTGCTTGCCTTACATGTTTCTCATTCTTTCTCTTTATGTTAGAAAGAACCTTAGCATGTAAATCCCTAACAAAAATCTCTCTTATGCTTAGCATCTAAATTGGTATGTTCATAGTAGTTAAAGGTAATATATTCAAAGTTGTTAAATGATTAAAGTCATCCACAATTTCAAAAGGAGAATAAAAACCAATAGAATTAACAAAATGATTATATTTAAACTCAATATGTGGTAAACACTTCTCTTAATGTTTTAAATTCTTTTGAATGATAACAATCAACAAAGTAGTCACTTTAACTACTTCAATTTGTCCATCCATTTTAGGATAAGAAATAGTACAAAATAAGAGTTTAGTTCAAAGTTTATTCTATAAATTATGCTAAAGTGACTTAAGAACTTAACATCTCGATCACTTATTATTTTTCTAGGCAAACTAGTAAACATACCATCTCTTTAAAGAAAAAGTCAGTAATATCTGTTCCACTATTAGATTTAGAACAAGTAATGAAATGTAACATTTTACTAAACCTATCAATAATAAGAAATATGTTGTCCTTACCACTTTAAGACTTGGGAAAACCTAACATAAAGTCCATAAATATATCAATCTAATAGGTACAGGCAAAGGTGTATATAAGCTATGTAGCAAAACTTTAGATTTAAATTGTTTTTATTGTAATATTATCATAAAAAATTACACACTACCTTTTATGTTAACCAATAAAAATGCTCATGAAATATATCAAACATTTTTTCACACCAAAATTTCCTGTTAAATTGCCATTATGAGTCTCCCTAACAAGCAACTCGTGTATAAAAAATCACACAAAGTTTATGTTTCTTAAATAGTAAACAAGCATGCCTAAAATGCTCACCATATGAACACTTATTACATATAATTCACACTTGGCTAAAATCAACATATTAACATACAAATCTTTAATAATTTTAAAACCTATCAATTTAGTTTGCAATGTAATAAGTAATGTATAGCTCCCAGACAACACATTAGCAATAATGGTTTCCTTCCCCTTCTTATATTAATTACATAAGGAAACATTTCACTGAACTCTAACCACTTAGCATGTCTCTTTAAGCTTATCTTAGGATTTCAAAAATTCCAAGCTTTCACGTTTTAAATGTATGATGAATTCCTTTGGCCTTAAGTAGTGTTGCCATATTTGTAGAGTTCTCACCAACACGTACAACTCCTTATCATAAGTAAAGTAATTTAATACTATCCTACTAAATTTTTCATTAAAATAAGGGATTGTTTTGTATTTTTCCATCAAAACACCTCCTATACCAATACCTGATTCATCATACTCAATATTAAAAGCTTTATCAAAGTTAGGCAAACATAATAAATATGTATTAGTTAACTTTTCTTTCAATGTATTAAAAAGACTTTTCATGTACATTACCCTACTTACATTTAACATTCTTTTTAATAAGTTCATTTAAAAGTGCATATATAAAAAACTCTTTGAACCTTGTATAAAATTTTGAAAACTCCTTACCACAGTTGCATTCCTAGGTATAGGCCACTCCCTAGTTACTTTAACCTTTTGTTCATCTAGACTCATTTCAAGCGAACTCAAAATAAAGCCAAGAAACACAATGAACTCCATATAATATGCACATTTCTTAAAATTAACATACAACTTCTGCTCTCTTAAAGCATAAAAAATAACACGCAAATGTTCAACATGATCGTTTAGATTTTTACTGCATACTAAAATGTCATCGAAGTAGACTCCTACAAATTTTCCAATCAAATGTCTCAAAACATTATTCATTAATCTCATAAAGGTACTAAGTGCATTAGTACACTGAAACAACATTGCTAATTACTAAAACCATATTATATTTTAAATGTATTTTTTCATTCACCATCCTCTTTCATACAAATTTGATGATAGCCATTCTTTAAATAAATTTTAAAAACACACACAAACCATACAGTTCATCAAGCATATCATTTATATATATGGATAAGTTGTCTATAATTTACAATGATAATATTGGTGGCTCGACAATCTATATATATGCATTATATTTCACACTGTTTAGGCACCAAAATAATAGGAATTGAACATAGGATAAGACTCTCCCTCACAAACCCTTTTTGTATCACCACAATAACTTGCCTTTGAATCTCCTTAGACTCTCTAGGGGTGGAATTATAAGTTGGCTTATTAGGAATTGATAAACATGGAACAAAGTCTATTTGGTGTTCAATACCTCTTAAAGGATGTAAACCATATGGTAATTCCTTACAAAACAAATTCGTAAATTCCTACAAGAAAGAAACAATGACATTAGGCAAAAAAGGGTAAATATTGTAAGTTAAAAAATAAACATCTTTATAAAAAAGTAAAAGTTGTCGCTGCCTTACTAACATAGCACTCTTAATCTTACTTTTTTTAGCCAATGCAATGACTCTTCTTTTCTCTTTAAATTGTTCCCGTAATCAGAAATTTTCCCTCATTACTTAATACTATGCTTTTCCACTCTTTTACTTATAATCACTACTTTTGTCACTCTTTTCTTTGTTTTATGCACTTATTTGTTGTGCTATCAATTTACTCTTATTAGCTATCATAATATAATCCTTATATGCTTCTATTGGTTTAATAGGTGTTAATACAAAAATTTGGTAAATAGTTAAAAGAATATAGATATTTTCTTATAGCCATTAATCGAGTTACTGAAACACTCAAAAACTAATTTCTCAATTTCAATTAACAAAACAAAGTGGGGGCTTATGATTGATTAGCTAATAAAATAAATTTAACAAAGAATCAGAATAAATAAACTGAATATAAAAGGGAGAAATTCAAGAGTACTTGATTTAGATTCAAAGGAAAGATCTCATATAATTGTGACATTGATCATTGGTCTAAAAGAAATAATTTTCACGATTATTAGGATAGCCATAATAAGTCTCAAATTTTGCTAATTTAATTTATTCAAACTAACTTACCATTAACTGATTAGGTATGATAACATTCCATATCAATTAAATGATAGCAATAAGCTTAATGAAAAAGACTAGACCCTAAATTAAATAATTAAGATAGTTACAACTACTCAATTTAGTTTTTTTTGTTTCTTATAAGTTAAATATGTAAATTCATAAAAAGCCTATTTGCTACTTGTACCAATCCTTCATGACAATTATGGATGATTATAGAATAATCAGCAATAAATTAAATTTTCAAATCAATCAATATTAATTATTCATGAAATATTAGAACACAAAATAAGAAATACTTGAATGAAAACATGAATATAAGTTTAGAACAAAACATTACAACTAGAGTTTTGGATCCCCTTGAATCGGGATTTTCAAATTTATCCATATACGGACTTAGTTCTAACACCAAAAATAGAAGAAATAAAATATTGAGAAAAAATTACTAAGAAAACAAAAAGAGATGTTAGATATGGTGTTGGGTGTGTTTTTGTCTTCTTTTCCTACCCAAAACCTACTCTACTTCTATCTTGCAAATATTTCTATCTAAAATAAGTCCAAATCTGTTAGCCTCGGGTCTCAGTTCTTATTTCATGGTGACAAGGTGCAAAAATTAGAGAATTTGGAAAATAATAGTAAAAAAATAAATATAAATAAAGTAAAAATAAGTCACGGTTGGGAGTAAAACAAATATAGAAACAAAAAATAAAAAATATATGAATGTCACGGCCATGGATATGAAAATCTCACGGTCGTGACAATAAAAGTCATAGGGGTAAGAGGGGGAGTCGTGGTCATGCCTGTGCATGATCGCGACTCTTCAGCAAGAATAACATTTGCACGATCGTGCAACAACTTTTGCACACCCACTTCTAATCTTCATAACTTTCAATATCGACGTCCAAAAATTATAAACTTTATGTTTTTACAAAGCTAAGAGCAAGAGCTACAACTTTGATGAAGACAATTTTGTCAAATTCTACCTAGATCAATACAGTTTATTCATTGAAGTTTCAGGACACATTTTCACGCCCCTTTTCCTTTTTGCTATCTATAAAAACTACTACCTATATCAAAAGACCCGATTCCAACAATCATAGACTATCCATACAAAACTCCCAAATTAACCATTTGCTCCAGAAAAACCTATTCAAAAGTCCTCAACATCTATCAATTTCATTCCCAACTAAAAACAAATATAGCAATGTAACAGAAGAGGGATTTGGACATGAATAGGTGAATATTTCTTCTAACTCTTACTGTCATTCATTTCTCAAATAAAACAAAGTATGTACATTACTCCAATTACAAACAAATTCCACATCAGTAGTATAATACAAAAATACAACATGGATGCTCATACCTAACATGCTTATAAAGCGACCAAAAATGAATCAAACTAACTTAGTTACAAATGAAATATAAATTCTTGGAGTCAGCCAAAGTTTTTGCAAGGTTCAATGTGGATATGCTATTTCTGCACTTGAGGAGGGTAAAGATAATGGGGAGAGATAGGAAGCTCAGTGGCTAATACATTTATAGCCATTGGTGATGAGCCACACACACACACAACCAAGCATATTTAAATACACCAATCTAGTTCACAGAACACTTAATTTAAATTATAGTCACATAATTCGTATCATATATTTTACAATCATCAATAAAGCATTAAATTATGATTCATGCTCAGCAAATCATAATAAAGTACACAACAATATGGCTCAAGAGAATCCCATAAAACATAATGGTGAAACTGAAGTTTACACTAAAAACAAAATGAGTCCATTTTTGGAGCTTATATGCCACAAGCGGGCAGTTGGGAGAAGGTTATAGGTCAATGTGTACGTGACAAACAAAATGGTATCTCTCTAGCCCACACAAGCAAATTTCCAATGCTTATATATTTCATATCATAGTCCTATTTTCGTGCTTCTTAAATTTTTTATTTTTATTCACATCAACGCAGCAGAATTCTTGCAAAGCAAACATGATATTAAATTCACAAAACATTTTTCCCACATTTACAATAATAAAAGGCAAACATTTAGGTACATATACAAGCAAATAATTTAGTTCATCAACATAACAACTATAAACATATTACCCACCTATTTACTTGTAACTCCAAGATTAAGTTTGTTCTTTCCTGTTGTTCTTGCCTTCGACTTTCTTGGTTCCCTTCAAATAAACATATTTTCATTTAAACATCATAGACGAATAGAACTTCCATAAAGCTATATTATCCAAAAACGAGCTTAGACTTAATCTAATCTTAGTTTATCTAAGCTAGAAGAACTAAGATCTAGTTAAAAGTTTATGAAAATCTAAAAACATAAATCTCTTGTTCCTCTTATTTCTCTCTTCGTTTTCAGCATATAAAAACCTAGTTTCTCTACTTTCTTCTTATATTAAAACAAGAAAATAGGTCAAGGGTTACCTAAAACTTAGCTGAACCTTCTTCTTCCACTTCTTATCTCCTTTATCTTTATTTCATTCTTCTTCTTTTCTAGTTTGGTTTCTGGTTCTCTTCTTCTACTTCTTTCTACATTTTTCTTCTCTCTTTCTTTCTTATTTTACATGGCTCTCTTTTTCCCTAACCTCCCAAACATGTCTCTACCTTATATGACTCTCTTCCTCTTTCTCTAGAATTTCTAGGTTCTTCTTTTCTTTCTTTTTTAACCTCACAAATATGTCTCTATCTTTCTTCACCCACACACCCTTTATTTATTCTTCTATTATTAATCTACAACAAACTTTAATCTGTCAAACTTACCCTTTCATATTTAATTTAATACCTTCTAACTCCTTAACCCAATTCTAACACTTCCATTTAATCCATGCAACCATATGTAATTAAAAAGTATTCATAAATAAACTCCATAAATTTCTAATTTAAGAATTTTGATTTTTACTCATGAATAAACGCCAGCAATTTCTCATTTAATAATTCTAATTTTTAAGAAAAGTTCAGGGTCCAAAAAAATCCTTAGATAACAAGGATTGAAATGAGTTTCCTAATTAAATCCAACTTTTGAAATGAGTCAAGAATTAGGCAAGATCTCTCCTTATCCATTCTAGTAATATGTTCACTCTTTCCAAAATTTGTGATTTTGACTAATAATGATCCAATTTGATGCAATCTCCACTTGTCATCTCCTAAAACAAAACAAATATTACTTTTCGTATTTAAACACCAAAATACAGTCAAAACAAAAGATATAATTCCAATTAGCTTAATCAAATAACATCTTAACAAATTCCCCCACATCGAACTTATGCTTGTCTTCAAGCATACATCAATTTAATACATCAATCATCCTCTTAACAACATCTCATATTTTTTCATATTATCCAAAAATATCCCAAAAGCTAATTCACATTAAAAGTTTAGGATAATATCACAATTGAGTGAACAAGTACTCGCAAGACACATTGTTAGAATGAAAATTAACATCTACTCAATTTCACTAAAATGAAATGAAATAAGACTTGACACCCTCTTATGGATTTCACATTATAAAATTAAAGTATTTAGGGTTCATTAAGCTCTCAAATCAAAACATAGCGAATTATTTTCATAAGTTTTCTTATGAATCATACCTTCACCCTTAACAAAGATGAACCTAATGCATAAATCAGGAAGACTTGATAAGGTTTATAATGTGGCTTAGGTAAGGTATGATAAAAAGAAGTTTTTAGGTTATATAAATTGAAAGAAATCATAAAAACTTATCCATACAAGTTTTAATTCAATTTCGTTAAGACTCACTTAACTCAAATAACATCATTTCCAATCACCTCATTATAATAATTTTTTTCCCTATTTTTTATTTTTTATTTTTAACAAGAATTTCAAAGAGGAGATTCTTTTTTACTTCTCCCGCTTCCTTCTATATATATATATATAATAAAAATAAAAACAATGCAACTTGAATCAACTAATTTATTTTTCATAAAAATAGTTAAAATTCTATGTAAATAAGCTCGACGTAATTCCTTCAATTTAGGGCTTCAAAATTATTAAAGATATCAACAAAAAGAAGGGCAAAAGTGGCTTGTAATAAGGTTATTATGAAAGAAAAGAAAGAGTAAGGTTCAAATTGGTTTTGCAGAGACAGAATGTAAGATAGGCTTATATAGGTCAACAATGATTATCCTAAGTGTCGTTATCATCTCTATGCACAAATGCATCAATAATGTAGCTTCAACATGTACTCAAAAGTATGTTCTAGCAATGTTTGACAACACATAATAAAAAGAAATGTATAACACAAATGTGATGAATGCTTTTAGACTTAAAGCTCATACATAAGTGTCAAAATGCATAAAGTTTACACTTTTATTTAATAAAACTAATGAGATACTTAAAATACTTTAATGAAAAAAAGCACTGATCATTCTTGTCTCTTTAATGCATTAGTCCTTATTTAAAAATTTATCCTAATTTAGGGATTATTTCTAAAAGACAATAAAAAAATTATGAGGCTATTAAAAGGAATAATCAATATATGAATCATATTATTCATGAGGTTAAAAATAAAACATAAAGTTCATCACAATGTATACTCTCAGTCCCCCACACCTAAATCATACATTGTCCTCAATATATACACAAGATGCTCACATGCTATACAAATTGTTGGATCACTTATGGCCTAGGAATGTATAATATGTAGCGGAATGGACTATAAGTCTTCGAGTCTTATGCCTTGGTTAGGATTCTTTTAAGATATCTTGACGTTGCAGCTCATAAATTTCCTTTACCGTTATCCACAAGAGGATGGACGATCAGGGCAGCAGCTAATGTGTGCTAGCACGTTCTAAAACTCTTTAGAATGTCGCACAGTTTTTCTCTTGAGAAAAGTAACAAGTAGCTAAGTGGCTAGGGTTTTTGTATGTCTTCTAATGAGACATAAGCCTTCTATTTATAGAGAAGCTAAGATTATCATAATCCTAAACCCATTAAGATTATGGATATTTAATAAGTTTCAGCTTATATTATATCTCATATAATAAAAGCCTGACAACTTAATTCAATCTAACCCAATAAATATATCCATATATATTTATTCAGTGCCTAATAAATTAGGCCTAAGAGAATAATCCCAAATCACATCACTCTTTGTGTGAGCCCCCGTAGGCTCATTTGATGTTGGCAATGGGCTTGATCACACTTCAAAGCCTATAAGTCATAAGAGGCCTCTAGCAAGACATTATGACTACCCAAATCAAATGAGGATCGGTAATCTGATTTAACTTAAAACCATGGTTACAAACTCAGTCCCTTTATAACACAATATCAAGAATAATCATAAGACATAGCACATGTCAAACTTTGATTAATCATAGTTGCTTGATTTCCATGTTGACTAACTATAACAAATGACATTGATGACTCCTCATCAATTCATTTGAGTACGACCATGCATTTCTTCATTCAAACTTATGAAGAGACCCAAATGATATCTCTCTCATTTAAGAGAGGTATGAATCCCATCTACGTCATTAACATCCCTTTGTATGATTCATTTAATGTCTAACATTAGACTACTTGTTATTCGATTAAAAACAACTTAGTTTAATGTCAAAACACTGAATTCCTCATGTAGGGAACCATTATAACTTTAGGTCAAAGGACTAAAGTCAAACCATATTGAGAATCACTAATGACATGAAACCATGTAGTGTTCTCTCTGTGGGTCGGTCAAATATATGTTCTCTAACATATATGTATGTATTTGATTAATAACTCATATCTATGATCAGTAAAAAGTGATCATCAATTAGAACACATACTAGCCTTAATTCATTATTGGTCCACCAATAATGATCAACCAGGGACAATTTAGAATAGCATTATAACGTTTATGGGTTTACTATTAAGTCACATACTTGATGAAATAAGCTTAATACTATTTATGGAATGTAAATCACATTACATAAACAATATACATGCATATATAAAATAATACCTCATAATATATAAATAATAAGTCAGAATGTCAGTACAAAAGTTAGATATGATCATTGGCCTAGGGCACACTACTAGCAATCTCCCACTTGCACTAGGCCCAATTGGTCAAATATTTAATACCCATAGACCTCGTACGACTCTCATGCTTAGGCTGTGGAAGAGACTTAGTAAGTGGATCGGTAATGTTTTCATTTGTACCCACTTTGCATATCTTCACGTCTGCTCTCCCAATGATCTCTCTAATCAGATGGAAACGTCTAAGTATATGTTTAGATCTATAATGTGAGCTTGGTTCCTTAGCTTTTGCTATAGCCCCATTATTATCACAATAAAGGTGTATAGGACTTACAGTATTAGGAATAACTCCAAGCTTAGTGATGAGCTTCCTGATCCAAACAGCTTCTTTAGCTGCATCTGAGGTAGCAATGTAGTCAGCTTCAGTTGTAGAATCAGCAACAGTGTCTTGCTTTGAACTTTTCTAGCTCACTGGACCTCTATTCAAACAGAACACAAACCCTGATTGGGAGCTAAAATCATTTACATCATACTGAAAACTAGCATCAGTGTAACCATTTACAACTAGCTCTCCTTCAAGTCCCCTATAAACTAGGAACATATCCTTAGTTCTTCTCAAGTAATTAAGGATATTCTTAATTGCTATCTAATGACTCTCACCATAACTAGATTGTTATCTACTTGTCATGCTTAAAGAATACGAGACATTTAGTCGAGTACATAACATGGCATGCATGATAGATCCAATTGCCGATGCATATGGAATCTTACTCATATGCTCAAGCTCTTGACTTGAAGTAGGACAGTCCTTCTTAGAAAGCTTGATTCCATGTAACATAGGCAAGAATCCTCTCTTGGAATCTTGCATACTAAACCTCTTCAGTACCTTATCTATATATGTAATCTGACTTAGGCCTATAAGCTTTCTTAATCTATCTCTATAGATCTTAATGCCTAAAATATAAGCAACCTCACCTAAGTCTTTCATTGAGAAACATTTTCTTAACCATCTTGACACTCTGTAAGGTGAGAATATCGTTTCCAATGAGTAATATGTCATCAACATATAAATCTAAGAAGACAACAACACTCTCATTAACACTTTTCTAAATATAAGGTTCATCTTCATTCTTGATGAATCCAAACTCTTTGATTACTTCATCAAAACGAAGATTACAGGTTCTCGATGCTTGCTTAATCCATAAATGGATATTTGAAGCTTGCACACCTTTTTAAAATTCTTAGGATGGACAAAACCCTCAAGCTATATCATATATACATCTTCGAGTAAGTTTCCATTAAGGAAAACTATTTTGACATCCATTTGTCATATTTCATAATAATAGTATGCAGCTATGGCAATAAGAATTCTAATGGATTTGATCGTGACTATTGGAGAAAATGTTTCATCATAATCAATTCTATGAACTTATCGATAACCTTAGCAACAGGTCCTGCTTTATAAGTTTGCACATTTCCATCCATGTCGAGTTTCTTATTGAAAACCCATTTACATCCAATGGTCTTCAAGCCATCAGACGGATCAATCAAAGTCCAAACTTGATTGTCATACATGGATTGCACCTGCTTTCATGACCTTTAACCATTTAGTAGATTCTGGACTTTCTATAGCTTCTTGATAGGTTGTGGGCTAATTATGATCAATGAACATCACATTATCATCATTAGTAACAAGAAATCTATATCTCTCGGGCTCATGATGAATCCTATCAGATCTACGTAGCCTTTGTGTTGTTGAAGGCTGCTCATCAACAGCTTGTGAGCTTGCTCCAATTTCCTTCTCAGGCTCAATGTCATTTTCTGGGACTTGAATTTCTTCAAGTTGTACTTTACTCCCAATATTTCCTTTTGAAATAAATTCCTTTTCTAAGAAAACAACATTTTGAGCAATAAACACTTTGTTCTTAGATGGGAAGTAAAAGTAATATCCTTTAGTTTCTTTAGGATATCCCACAAATAAATATTTTTCATATTTGGGTGCCAACTTGTTGATAGTAGGGCGCTTCACGTAATCCTCACAACCCTAAATCTTTAGAAAAGATAGACTAGGACGTTTCCCAGTCCATAACTCATAAGGTGTCTTTTCTACATCCTTTGAAGGAATACGATTCAGTATGAATGCTGTGGTTTCTAAAGCATAACCCCAGAAAGACTTTGGAAGATCAATTTAACTCATCATTGATTGAACCATATCTAATAGAGTTTGATTTCTCCTTTCACAAACACCATTCCATTGAGGAGTTCCGAGAGGAATCAATTGTGAAACGATTCCACAATCCTTAAAATGATCATCAAACTTTTGGGTTAAGTATTCACCTCCTCGATCAGATCGAAAGATTTTAATTGTCTTGCTAAGCTGATTTTGTACTTCATTCTTATACTCTTTGAACTTTTCAAAAGATTCAGATTTGTGCTTCATTAGATAGACATAGCCATATCTACTGAAGTCATTTGAAAAACTAATGAAATATAAATAACCTCCTCTAGCTAATATGCCAAAAGGACCATATACATCAGTATGTATTAAGGCCTAATAGCTCATTCACGCTTTCCCCTTTACCTGTAAAGGGGGCCTTTGTCATCTTGCCCAGTAAACAAGAATCGCATGTCTCAAAAGATTCAAAAGAATCAATGAATCCATCTTGATGGAGTTTTCAGAAGCGTTTCTCATTTATATGGTCTAAGCAATAATGCCAGAGATAGGTTAGGTTTAAATCATTAGATTTAAACTTCTTGGTATTTATGTTATAGATGGGCTCAATTGTAAGCGACTCAGTGTCTAAAGTACAGATGCCATTTAATTGACATGCAATACCATATAAAATTTCATTTTTTATAAATGGAAATACTTCTATTCTCAATAGAAAATCTAAATCCATCATTATTTAAACAAGCAAAAGAAATAATATTCCTACTTATAGTAGGTACATAATAACAATTCCTAAGCTCTAAAACGAGTCCAGTAGGTAAAGTAAGATCATAGGTCCCCACAGATAAAGCAGTAACTCTTGCTCTATTTCCCACGTGTAAGTCGATCTCACCAGCAATCAATCTTCTAGTCCTTCTTAGATTCTGCACATTAGTAAAAATATGAGTTGCACCTCCAGTATCCAATACCCAAGATGTAGGAGTAAAATTGATCTCTATAACAAACATACCTGAAGAAGTAGTCGTACTATTCTTCTTCTCTTTTAGCTCTTCCAAATAGAGTTTACAGTTCCTTTTCCAATAACCAGGTTCATTGCAATGAAAGTAAACTACCTCCTTAGGTGCCTTATTCTTAGCTTTAGGCTTAGGCTTAGGTACTTTACCTTTGCCCTTTCCTGTGCCCTTCTTCTTGAAGCCCTTTTCCTTTTAAACCATAAGAACTTCATGAATGGTCTTAACCTTTCCCTTCAAGTTCTCTTAAGAAGTCTTTAGCATCCCATAAAATTCATCAATGGACTTCTCCATATTGTGCATATTATAGTTAAGAATGAACTGATCATATTCATCAGTCAAAGATGCTAGAATAAGATCATTTGCTAATTCTTGAGTAATAGTTGCACCTAATTTCTCAAGATGATGAATATAACTCCTTATCTTGAGAACATGAGCATTCACAGATGTGCCAGGAGTCATCTTGCATAAATTCAATGCTTTAGTGGTTCTAAACCTCTCTTAACGTGCTTGCTCTTAAAGCATAGATTTTATTTGAGCAAGCATATCCTAGGCTTCCATTTCCTCTAAATCGTTCTGAAGGTCAGAGATTATGGAAACTAACATAATGCATGATACATTAGTAAATTCATTTATATGCTTCATTTAAGCATCCTTTTGAGCTTTAGCTATATTTGCTGGCGGTTCCTCAGGAATGGGTTCTTCTAAGACATAAAGCTTTCTTTCTTGCTTGAGAACAACTCTCAAGTTCCTATACTAGTTTAGGAAGTTTGTTCCATTAAGCTTTTCTTTCTCTATAATAGATTGTAGGGATAGGTTTTTGGTTGGAGTGGATGCTATAATCTACAATATTATAAAAAGTGAGTTAACATTCTTATTAAGCTCCCACTCAATTTAATAGTTCTCTATTTAAAAGTGGGAAAAAACAAGATCCATATTTCACTAAGTCTCAAGAAAGTTTTGGGTTAACACTCAAGACTTAGTTATTTAGGTAGAAAACTCTTTTTAATTACATCTTATGTACTGCATATATGTAAAAACCCATTCTTCTGCTGTAAGCCCAAAACTGTTTTGATAGCTTAGTTAAGTCTAACCATACTTTACCTATGAATAACACCATTATTCAAATGTCTTCCCTAGATGATTTTCATATGTTTTGCTTTGGCAAACCTACATAAGGATAATCTAGAGATAAACATTGGCAAAGTTTTATGGAAGGCATATAAACTTAATATTGTCATGAAGGTCGTTTTAGTACATTACGAAAGTTACTAATCTTATTAGTAAGGGTGCTTGTCATATGCTAGTTCTAATCCTATACTACAACTTACTTGAGTATATAAATTAGAAGCATAGAATAGTAATTTACACTTGAATATAAATATTCAAATAATATAAATAAAACATGTGTAAAGCCACCCAAAATATATGACACATAACGAAGAATCAAGCGTCATAAATTTCTAATTCAAGAATTCTGATTTTTACTCACGAATAAACGCCAACAATTTCTCATTTAATAATTCTAATTTCCAAGAAAGTTCAGGGTTCAACAAAATCCCCATATATTAGGGATTGAAATGAGTTTCCTAATTAAATTCCAATTTTTGAAATGAGTCAAGAATTAAGCATGATCTCTCCTTATTCATTCTAGTAATATTTTCACTCTTTCCAAAATTTGTGATTTTGACTAATAATGATCCTTTTTGATGTAATCTCCACTTGTCATCTCCTAAAACAAAACTAATATTACTTTTCATACTTAAACACCAAAATACAGTCAAAACAAAAGATATAATTCTAATTAGCTTTATCAAATAACATCTTATTAAATTCCCCTACATCAGACTTGTGCTTGTCTTCAAGAATATATCAATTTAATACATCAATCATCCTCTTAACATCATCTCATATTTTTTCATATATCCCAAAATATTCTAAAAGCTAATTCACATTAAAAGTTTAGGATAATATCACAATTGAGTAAACAAGCACTCGCAAGACACATTGTTAGAATGAAAAATGACATCTAATCAATTCCACTAAAATGAAATGAAATAAGACTTGACACCCTCTCATGGATTTCACACTGTAAAATTAAAGTATTTAGGGTTCATTAAGCTCTCAAATCAAAGCGTAGCGAATTATTGTCATAAGTTTTCTCATAAATCATACCTTCACCCCTTAACAAAGATGAACCTAATGTACAAATCAAGAAGACTTGATAAGGTTTATAATGTGGCTTAAGTAAGGAATGATAAAAAGAAGTTTTTAGGTTAAATAAATTGAAATAAATCATAAAAACTTATCCACACAAGTTTTAAGTCAATTTCGTTAAGACTCATTTGATGCAAATAACATCATTTCCAATCACCTCACTATAATAAATTTTCTTTTTTTCGTTTTTTTCGTTTTTATTTTTAACAAGAATTTCAAAGAGGAGATTCTTTTTTTCTTCTTCCCCATCCTTTATATATATATATATATAATGAAAAATCAAAATAATACAACTTGAATCAACTAATTTATTTTTCATATAAATAGTCAAAATCCTATGTAAATAAGCTCGACATAATTCCTTCAATTTAGGGCTTTAAAATTATTAAAGATATCAAGAAAAGGAAGGGTAAAAGTGGCTTGTAATAAGGTTATTATGAAAGAAAAGAAAGAGTAAGGTTCGAACTGGTTTTGTAGAGATAAGATGTGAGATAGGCTTATATAGGTCAACAATGATTATCCTAAGTGTCGTTATCATCTTTCTTCACAAATTCATCAATAATGCAGCCTCAATATGTACTCAAAAGCAAGTTCTAACATAAACAAGCTATGTTTGATAACACATAATAAAAAAGAAATGCATGACACAAATGTGTTAAATGCTCTTAGACTCAAAGCTCATATATAGGTGTCAAATTACATAAAGTCTTGTACACTTTTATTTAACAAAAACAATAAGATACTTAAAGTAATTTAATGAAAAAAAGCACCGATCATGCTTGTCTCTTTGATGCATTAGTTCTTATCTAAAAATTTATCCTAATTTAGGGATTATTTCTAGAAGACAATAAAAAAAATTATGAGGCTATTAAAAGGAATAGTCAAGATATGAATCATATTATTCATGAGGTCAAACACAAAACATAAAGTTCATCATAATATATACTCTCATTCCCCCACACCTAAATCATACATTGTCCTCAATATATGCACAATATGCTCACATGTTATAAAAATTGTTGGATCGCTTATGGCTCGAGAATGCATAATATGCAGCGGAATGGACCATAAGTCTTTGGGTCTTGTGCCTTGGTTTACCGAAAAACACAACAAGAAGTGTACAGAATTACCTCTTGAAGTGCGTAGATTAGGATTCTTTTTAGATATCTTGATGATGTAGGTCACGAACATCCTCTAACGGTATCCACACGAGGATGAATGATCAGGGCAGGGGTTAATGTTTGCTAACACGTTCTAAGATTCTTTAGAATGTCGCACAATTTTTCTCTTACAAAAAGTAACAAGTGGCTAGGTGGCTAAGGTTTTTGTATGTCTTCTAATGAGACATAAGCCCTGTATTTATAGAGAAGCTAAGAATATCATAATCCTAAATCCATTTGGATTATGGAAGCCCAATTAGTTTTGGCCCATATTATATCTCATATAATAAAATCCTGACAACTTAATTCAATCTAACCCAATAAATATATCCATATATATTTATTCAGCGCCTAATAAATTAGGCCCAAGAGAATAAGCCCAAATCATATCACTCTTTGTGTGAGACCCTGACCCTGTAGGCTTAGTTGATTTTGGTAATGGGCTTGACCACACTTCAAGGCCCATAAATCATAAGCGACCTCTAGCAAGACATTATAAATACCCAAATCAAATGAGGATCGGTAATCTGATTTAAGCTGTAATCATGGTTACAAACTTGGTCTATTTGTAACACAATATCAAGATTAGTCATAATGCAAGGTACATGTCAACCTTCGATTAATCATAGTTTCTTGATTCCTAGGTTGACTGACTATAACAAGTGAAATTGATGACTCCTCATCAATTCATTTGAGCACGGCCATGCATTTCTTCAGTCAAACTTGTCAATAGGCCCAAATGATATCTCTCTCATTTAAAAGAGGTATAAATCCCATCTACGTCATTCACATTCTTCCACATGACTCATTTAATTTCCAACATAAGACTACTTGTTATCCGATTAAAATCAACTTAGTCTAATGTCAAAACACTGAATTCCTCATATAGGGAACCATGATGACTTCAGGTCAAAGGATTAAAGTCAAACCATGTTGAGAATCACTAATGACATGAAACCATATAGTGTTCTCTTTGTGGGTCGGTCCAATATATGTTCTCTAACATATTTCTATGTATCTGATTTGATAACAAATATCCATGATCAGTAAAATGTGATCATCAATCAGAACACATACTAGCCTTAATTCATTATTGTTCCACCTATAATGATCAACTAGGGACAATTTAGAATAGTATTATAATGTTTATGGTTTTCCTATTAAGTCACATACTTGATGACATAAGTCTAATATTATTCATGGAATGTAAATCATATTGTTTTCCATATATAAAAGAATACCTTATAATATATAAATAATAAGTCAAAATGTCAGTACAAAAGTCACATATGATCATTGGCTTAGGGCACACTGTTAGCAAAAATAATCAACAAAAATAAAGCATAGAGTAGATGACTCCTCGAACTTGTGATTATCTAAGATGAGATGTATTATAGTGTTGGTGGATATAGAGGTATCAAGTGACAAATAATATGTTAAGGTTTCCTATAGATGCATGCATGAGATTGCAGCAAAATTTTCAAAATCTAGATTTCGATTACATGACAACCCAGAAAAGCCAGAATCGCATATGCATGCATAGACATATATAAGAACATGAAATATAAAACTTTTTACCTTTTGTTTCTCCTCCTTTCTTGTTTCTTCTCCTTGTTTGGGTAAGATGCAAACACCAAACCCTTCCTTGATCACCCAAGAACATGCAAAGATTAAGAAGAAACAATGTATAAGGGTGATTTGAGCACCAAACTAGATGAGTTCTAGTAGATGCTCAAAATGAAATCAAAGATTAAGACTCTTGTTGCATGCACTTTGATTCATGCAACAATTGCAACAATTGCATAAATTGGAAGAACAAGACTCTTCACACCTCTCTCTCACTCTAAAACTCTTTTAAAGCCCTTATCCTCTCACTAAAGTGTGTAAAAAGTGGTTAAACTCTTGTGTACATAAGTGAAGAGCTCACTTATGTACTCATTAGTGCCTTCGGTCACGATCGTGGCCTACTTAAAATCAAGCTTGCCTTCAGTCATGATTGTGGCCTACTTAAAAATGGTCATACATACTATGTTTTTCATCTGATCGTTTTACGTTTAACCCTTAGGTTCCTAAATATTTTAAGCACTTGAATTAACTCTTAATTTAAGCAAATCATGGAAGATTTCATGTCACCTGAATTTACTCTTAATTCAAGCGAATCATGAAGGGATTCATAATGCCAATTTATCAGAATATAAGTGGATTAATACACGAACTCTTTGATAGTTAATTATCCAACTTATGAAACTTTTCACAGATAATTATTGTGAAATTTATCCTTTCGCCATACTATACCCCACTTAGTTCGAAGTTTGGGCTATGTGTCAACTACCACTAAACTGACTACGTCACATCTAGTCCAAGTGATGCTAGTTCTTGTCCTAGGATCTCATTACTCTATGTGTCATTGAGGACTCTCTTCATGATACATAACTACTCTGACTAGAGACTTCTGAGTAATACCCTGACAAGAGGTTATAAGTATCATCTCCTTCTATCAAGAGTGGTCAATCCTTTGTTGGCTCCCCAATTATCTTCAAATACCAATATCTGTACCCAATCACCACCCTAGGAGCGACCTCGTCTTAAAGTAACAAGGAATGATGCCAAAGCACAAGATTAGTATCCAAGATATCCTTGAGTACCTCAAGTATAAGGATATTTGCACCATTGCTGTGATGAGATTAATCATTGAAATTCGATAGATCATCCATATGATAATCTCATTGTGAGTCATCTGATGTACTTACTACCCTTAGTAAGCACCCACATGTTAACTCTAAATATCTAATGCTTACAGTTTGTGAGATCCACTGCTTGATCAATCAAGGAGTATAACAAGTGTTAGTCTACTTTGATTAATAATGTCCTATCTAATTAATCTTATGACTAGAGATTATTTAGATACTAACATAACTGCACATGATATGAATCTCATTATCATGATCTCATCATGAGTTCCTTCATGTTATATTTTGTATCATGGACTTCATTAATTCGATTTAAGATCGACATTAATTCATATATAAACGAATAAAACTTTAATGAAAAATTACCTTTTGCTTTATTAATCAAAATAAAATTAGTACAAAAGTGCTAAAAGTGATTACCTTTAGAGTACTACTATAAGAATCTCCCATTTGCACTAAAGCCAACTACCTTTGTATCTAATGCCATAGGTGAGTACATAAAAATCAAATTTTATATAAGTTAGTGGCTTAATCAAAGGATTAGCAATGTAATGATCTGTGGTTAGTCTCTCTATTTCACATCACCGCTATCAATTATCTCCCTGATCAGGTGACATCTCTTGAGTACGTGCTTTGACCTCTAATGAGACCTTAGTTCTTTGGCTTTAGCAATAGCCCCATTGTTTTCACAGTACAACAGTATTAGTCTCGAAACCACTATAAGTTCCATAATGAACTTTTTGATCCAAACAGTTTCTTTTACCGCCTCCGCAGCTACAATGTACTCTGACTCGGTCATCCAATATGTAGTCATCTCTTATTTGGAACTCTTCCGACTGACTGTTTCACCATTCAGTGTGAAAACATAATTTAACTAAGATTTGGAGTCATCTTGGTCAGATTGAAAACTGGCATCCGTATGCTTGCTCACTACAAGATCTTCATTTCCATATATCAAAAATACATCCTTTGTCCTTTTCAAGTACGTTAGGATATTCTTAACAGCCATCCAGTGACATTCACCAGGATCTGATTGATATCTACACATAACACTTAGAGCATACAGTATATCAAGTCTTATACATAACATAGCATACATGATTGATCCTACTATCGAAGCATACGAGATCATACTCATGTGAGTCCTTTCATCTTACGTCCTGACACACTTAGATTTTGAGAGTTTTATCCTATGAGTCATAGGAAGAAACCCTCTCTTGGACTGCTCCATGCAAAGCCTATTTAGCACTTTATCTATGTATGTTAACTGTGAAAGACCTAGTAACTTTCTTGATCTATCTCTATAGATCTTTATTCCTAATATATAAGTTGCTTCTCTAAGGTCTTTCATGGAAAAATTCTAGGACAACCAAATTTCGACTGATTGTAAACTTGAGACATTATTTCCTATTAGAAATATGTCATTCACATATAATACAAGAAATATGATAGCACTCCCACTAACCTTCTTGTAGACACAAGGTTTAACAGTATTTTGTGAGAAACCAAACTCTTTGATTGTCTCCTTAAATCAGATGTTCCAACTCCTAGATGTTTTCTTTAATCTACAAATAGATTTTTGAAGCTTGCATACCCTTCTTCCATCTTTATAAATGAAGCCCTCAGGTTGTATCAAATAGACATCCTCAATTAGGTTTCCATTTAGGAAAATCGTCTTTACATCCATCTGCATATTTCATAATCATAACGAGCAGCAATGGCTAGGAGCAGTCTAATGGATTTAAGCATGGCTACGGGGCTAAAAGTGTCATCTTAGTCAACTCATCTTTGATAATAAACTTTAGCGACTAGAATCGCTTTATAGGTAATCACATTACCTTCCATGTCGATTTTCTTCTTAAAAATCCATTTGCACCCTATAGGTTTTAACCACCCTTCAAATGGGTCAACTAAAGTCCATACTTGGTTTTCATACACAGAATCCATTTCAGACTTTATGAGTTAAATCCATTTTTCAAATTCTGGACTCTTCGGAGCCTCTTCATAGGTTGTAGGCTCATAGTCCTCTATGAACAATACGTCATTGTGTTCACTTACGAGAAATCCATATCTCTTTGGAACATTGCGTATCCTACTTAACCTACGAACATTTTATGTGTCAGAAGGTTCAACTATTGTCTTATCTCTGTAAACAACAATTTTAGGTTTAGGTAATTGATCTGTCTTTTTGAGCATCATAAACTCATTAAGTTTAACTTTTCTCCCACTATTTTCTCTTATAAGAAACTTTTTCTGTAAAAAGACAGCATGTTTTGAGACAAACACCTTTTGCTCTAAAGCATTATAGAATTGATATCCAATTGTTTCCTTAGGATATCCTATAAATAGACATTTATCAAATTTTGTTTCAAGCTTATCTGATTGAATCTGCTTCATGTAAGTCGAACGACCCCAGAGTTTCATATGAGAAAGATAGGGCCTTTGTTAGTCCATATCTCATACAGAGTAACTTTAACTGCCTTTAAAAGGACTCTGTTTGTCACATAAATAGCAGTCTCGAGTGCATAATCCCAAAAGGATTTAAGTAGATTTGCTAAGCCCATCATTGTTCTTGCCATGCCTAACAAGGTTTAGTTTCCCCTTTCAATCTCACCATTATATTGCGGTGTGTAAGGTGGAGTCCACTAGGATACTATCCCATTATCTGCTAGATAAGTTAAAAAGTCCTCGTTTAAATATTCACCACCTCAATCTGAGTGAAGTGTCTTAATGCTTCTACTGAGTTATTTCTCTACTTCATGTCTAAATTGTTTAAACATTTGAAATGCTTCAGACTTGTATCTCATTAGATACATATACCCACATCATGAATAATCATCAATAAAGGTAATGAAGTACATAAAACCACCTCTAGTATGAATGGACATCGGACCGTATACATTATAATGTATTAGGTCTAATAACCCATTCGCTTGTTCACCCTTTCCTTTAAAAGGTAATTTAGTCATCTTGCCTAACAAGCAAGATTCACATGTGTCATATGATTCATAATCAAATGACCTTAAGCTATCACACTTGTGTAGCTTAATAATGTGTTTCTCACTTATACTTCCAATTCGACAATGCTATAAGTAAGATGATTTTAAGTATTCTCATTTTTATCTTTTATTGTCATTAATATTTAAAATTGGATTACACATATCTAACATGTAAATTTTATTGCACAATGTAGTAGTACCATACAACATTTCATTTAACTTAATGGAACAACCATTGCTTGAAAAAGTTAAATGCAATCTTGCTTTATTAAGACATGAAATAGATACAATGTTCTTTGTCATAATAGGTACATAAAAGCAATTATCCAAAATTAACTCTAGCCCATTAGGAAGATACGAAACGTATGTCCCTACGGTTAATACAACAACTCTTTCTCCATTTCCCACACGTAGGTCCATCTATCCCTTCTTGGGCGGTCTACTATCTATAAGAACCTACATATCAACACATATATGTGAGCCACATCAGGTATCTAATACCCAAATGTTATAATCAGAAATAGTATTAACCTTAATGACAAATATCATACTTAAAGTAGATGGTGGGGCATCTAATGCCTTCTTCTGCTTTAGCAACTCCATATAAACTTTGCAGTTCCTCTTCCAATGTGCTTCTTTCTTGCAATGGAAGCATATCCCCTTTAATGTTATCTCCTTCGCCTTCTTATTTGCTACACCAGCCACTCGCTTCTTGGACTTCTTCTTCTTCCTTTAGTCCTTCTTGCGAGAACTAGAAGAAGAGTCCACCAGCATCACAGCCTTACTGCCTTTCTTGATAGTCTATTCAGCTATTTTAAATAGATTAATTAACTCAGGTATCGATGTGGATATTTGGTTCATCCGATAGTTAAGAACAAATTGTGAATAACTATCGGTCAAACCAATCAGAATTAAGTATATACTTAACTCATGATCTATTATGAACCCAAACTGCCTAACCTCTCAATATATCCATACATCATCAGCACTTATTACTCTGGAGATGATCCCTCAACCATCTTAGAATTAAAAAAAAACCTCGAGGTCTTGAACCTTTCAAATCAAGCCTGCTCATTAAACAGTTCCCTCATATTGTAGACTATAGTATGAGAATCCATAGTCTCGTGCTGCTTTTACAGTTTTGGTTACATAGAGGCCATCATTATACAGCTAGCCATCTCACTATCATCTCATAACTTCTTATAAACTTTTTGATCCTCATTAGATGTGTCAACAACAGAGGGATCAGGAAGTGGTTTATCTAGGACATATCCTAGTTTATCATATTTAAGAACAATTCTTAAATTTCATAGACAATCTAAGAAGTTTGGTCCTGTAAGTTTGTTGGAATCTAATAAAGAGTGTAGGTTCACAGTAGATGAAGGCATTGTGGCAATTCAATAACCTAGAAGAACGAGAGAAAGTGTTAGAATATACACTAATGTATATTGATAAGGACTTTAATCACATGTATAATAGGTTCCACTATTCTTATTCAAATCCATAGCCCTCACTACAAATTTGTGAAAACTTATAGTTTTCTTAATGGGCTGATATCTGATATCACCAAGAATGACCTTAGGTTTGCCTAATAAGCCATCTTAGTTTAATTGGTAGGTGTCATTCATACCAATTGCATTCAATTATACAACTATTAACTTGTGCCATCAACTGTTGATTTAGCACACTCATTGGGTTATCAACTCTTGATTTGTATAAATCCCATATATATAACCTAACTTTGCCTCTATCCACGTCGACCTTGGGTTTGCTCAACAAATCAATGCTTCCAGTTAGGACGAACGTATCAATCCAAATATCTAATTTCCATGTTTTCAACATATTTATGTAGAGTGGGCTTGGGTTTGACCAGCAACCCAACTCTATAAGAACTCTAATTCTTACCATATCAATGGAAGGCATAAGTCCTAATATTTGGATGAGGGATTTGTTCTTTGATCTCATCAATAATTAGATATTCTTGTATATATATCATATATATATATTAAGATTATGGATAACTCTATTAAATTGAGCGTATGTCCATAACAACCCTTAAAATGATGTTTAGATGTATATGATAAAGTCCATGGAATAATTATACATTGCAAATGAAATTATAATGAGATTATAAATATGAGATTCATATTGCATTTATGTATTATTCCTAAATGTTCCTAGTCATTGTTCTATTAAGATTGGACATTAATAG
>JANQBM010000007.1:17186678-17198181 GCA_025594535.1 Erythroxylum domingense | reverse complement strand
CGTACCCGAGGGTAATGGGGTGTTACAATTCTAATCATGTAAGATATGATAGAAATTATTCTTATTGAAGTATTAAGAGTGGTTGAAAAGCGATGATGAATATAGTTGACTGATAAAGAGTATATAAAAAGTACAAATGATTAAGGAGAGAAATCTTCTTTTAATAAAGACTTTCATCAAAGAATATCATGTAAGTCAAATGTTCCATTTCTAGAAATGAATGACTATTGATCATAAGTAAATATTGGAGTTAGTTAGAAATGGGACTTATACATAAGAAGTTGAATATGCTATAAGGAATCCATTCATTCTGTTTGATACAACTCAACTACATTATTAGGTTCATGAATTGCAGAAGACGTTGTTGCTATTGCTAAAGGAACTTAAGTCCCCAATGTACTCTATACAAGTTAGATTTGACGTTTGTGTTCGAAAAATTGAGATTTGTAAATAAATTGAGATTTGTAAACTAGTAAGAATAGATAGACATTAAAATAAGTTGATAAGAAATTGGAGGAAATCGAATGAATGGAGAAAATCATTCGAGAAAAAAAGTCAATTGGGAGATTAAGAAAAACTTGAGATAATATTACCCCATCTGAGGAATTAGTTACTTAATAATTTCGAAAACAAGTTATGGGCACCTCCAGTTATTTCTGATACCTGTAGGGGTTGACAAATGCCCCGGCAGCATTCATGGCATTAATGAATAAAGTGTTCCAACCTTACTTGGATCAATTAGGGACTGTGATCATATATGATATTTTGAGTGTATTCGAAAAGTAAAGAGAAATATTTTAAATATTTGAGTTTAATCTTACATATCATGAGGGAGAAACAATTATATGTCAAGTTTATTAACTGTGAAGTTGGCTTGATCAAGTAGTATTTTGGGTCATATAGTATCTGGACAGGGCATATAGGTAGACCCAAAGAAAATAGAGGTATTGATGAAATGAGAAGCAACGAGGAATATTGATAGATTCCCATATCGATCAGAGAGGAGAACGAAGTAGGCCTTATAAGGTTATGGATACCTCTCCCTCACAGACGTGTTTTTCTAAGTGGACAATAACTATGAGTGGAGTGGTCTAGGTTGTTACAAATGGTATCAGAGCCAGTACACAGGCTGATGTGCCAACAAGGACACCGGGCCTCCAAAGGGGTGAATCCAGGCCTCTGTGCCAGCAAAGACGCTGGGCCTCCAAGAGGGGTGGATCCAAGCCTGTGGGCTAGCGTGGACGCTGGGCCTCTAAGGGGTGGAATGTTAGATTCCCATATCGGTTGGAGAGGGCAACGAAGTATTCCTTATAAGGGAATGGATACCTTTCCCCTAAAGACGCGTTTTCTTGAGCAAGTGTGCGAGACGAGCAAAATCATGAGGGCTTAGTTGGGCCAAGGCCCAAAGCAGGCAATATCTGTGAGTGGGGTGGTCCAAGCTGTTACAAATGGTATCAGAGCTAGTACCCAAGCTGATGTGCCAGCAAGGATGCTGGGCCTCCAAGGGGGTGGATCTAGGCCTGTGGGCCAGCAAAGGTGCTGGGTCTCTAAGGGGGTGGATCCAGGCTTGTGGGCTAGTGAGAACGATGGGCCTCCAAGGGGGTGGAATGTTAAGATTCCTATATCAATTGGAGAGAGGAACAAAGTAAGCCTTACAAAGCTATGGAAACCTGTCCCCTAAATATGGGATTTCCTGAGCGAGTATACGGGAAGATTAAAATTATGAGGGCTTGGCTAGGCCAAAATCCAAAGCGAACAATATCTGTGAGCGGGGTGGTCCAGGCTGTTGTAAATGATATCAAAGCCAGTACCTGGGCCGATGTGCCAGTAAGGACGCTGGGCCTCCAAGAGGGGTGGATCTAGGCATGTGGGTTAACGAGGACGCTGGGCCTCCAAAGGGGTAGAATGTTAGCTTCCCATATCAGTTGTAGAGGGGAATGACACCTTAAAAGGGTATGGATATCTCTCCCCTATAGATGCATTTTCCCAAGGGTGGGAAGAGAAAAACTATGAGGGCTTGGATAGGTCAAAGCCCAAAGCAAACAATATCTGTAAGTGGGTGGTTTGGGCTGTTATAAATATCTATAAGACCAAGAGTTTTTTGGGAAGAGCTGATACTACCAGGGGTTGTCAAGGGGTTTTTACTGATCTTAACCCCTTTGATAAAATTTTTGAGGAAAAATGTGTCATTCAGATAGACTGATAAATGTAAATAGAGTTTTAAGAAATTAAAACACCGAATAATTACAACACCAATGGTAGCCATTCCATCTAGATCTGGAGGTTATGTAGTATATAGTGATGTTTCACATCAGGAAATTAAGATGTATTATAATGCAGAATAGTAAAGTGATTACATAGACATTGAGACAGTTAAGGTCTCATGAGTTTAAATTATTTGGCACATGATTTAAGACTTGTTGCGATAGTGATTGCTTTAAAAAAATTCGAGAGATTATATATAGGGTGAAACATTTCATATTTATATAGATCATTAAAGGTTGAGGAAATTATTAAGTTTGAAATAGTTAATTATGAGACAGAGACAATGGATATAATTACTTAAAGATTATGATTGTATAAATGAGTATTATCTAGTAAAGCTAATGTTGTATTTGATGCACTGAGTAGAAAATGCATTAACAGTATAGCACAAATTCAAATATTGAGGTTACCAAATCTAGTGCAATAAAGAGCATAAAATATCGAGTTAAATTTTGGGCAAAATGAAGTATTATTAGCTATATTGAATTCAAGATCAGTTTTACATGAAAGGATTGGAAAAGCCCAAAGAGAGGATTCAGAATTTGTGAATCTTATTTAGAAATTGAAAATGAATTCAAATTTTAAGTTTGAATTGGAAAATGATACCATATGATTGAAGTAAGGAGTATGTGTACCTGATATAGATGATTGAGAAAATAGATTTTTGGATGAAGCACACATAGTAGCCTATGTTATACATCCTGGTAGTAATATGCTGTAACAACATTTAACGACCAAGGATGAAGAAGCAAGTGGCTGAATGTGTAACTAAATGTTTGATTTACCAATAGTCTTAACTGTTAGAGATATGCTTAGAGCTTATATTTTGGAGTTCTTAGGAGCATGGGATCAATACACAGCTCTGATTAAATTTAATTATAACAATCATTATCACAGTAGTATCGATTTGGCACCATATAAGGTGTTATATGACAGAATGAGTCGTCTGCCTTTATATTAAGATGAAGAGGGCTCAAGGATTGTTAAAGGCCCATAATTGATTAAAGATACTGTAGACAAGAAAAATTGATCTGTGGCAAAATTTAATTGACTTAATAAAGACAAACGAGTTAGGTGGATCAACACAAAAAAGATACAAAATATTGAGAGAAAGATAAAGTGTTCTTCAGAGTATCGCCTTGGCAAGGGTATGATGAGGTTCGGTAAAAAGGGAAACTAAGTCCAAAATATATTGGTCCATATGAAATTATTGAGAGAATAAAACCATTGACATGTGAGTTAGTCTTACCAACAAAGATGTCTCAGATTCACACTGTGTTATATATGAGTAGGCTTAGGAGATATCAGTATGATCTGATATATGTGTTATCAAAGCAGGAAGTGAAATTCCGAGAAACCTGAGATATATTGAGGAACTCGTTAAGATAGTGGGGTATCTGAATAAGCAACTAAAAAATTGAGTGATTCCCCTAGCTATAGTCATTTGGAACAAATCATTTGAGTGGAAAAGTTACACGGGAAAACGGAGGAGAATATGAGATAACAATACCCCCCATCAATTTGATCAATCAGATAAGAATTTTAAAGACAAAATTTCTTAAAGGGGACAGAATTAAAGTATCTCGTTTTCCTATACCAAAGATTAAAACCATAGATAACTATACATGAGAACCATTATTGAGAAATTATAAGGTGCATTGCATATCAATAGCATACACACACATGCGAATTGATTTTTATACACATTGCAATGACTGTTCATGCACTCATTAGACATATTCCAGGATATAAATGATTTTTTAAGGTGATCATGATGTGAATAGTGAATGTTATGTCTCAAAAATTGATTTGACGAATTATAATATTGATTTAGAATTTTTAGTGAAAATTTATGATATTTATTTAGAATTATGTGTCAAATGATAGTAGAAATTATTGATATATAACTTTAGCATTTATCGACAAATATCATAGAAAATTAGGAGACAATTGGATTAGAAAATCGAGACAAATGGACAAGTTATTAAAGAGGACCCATTGGAAACTACAAGAGGAGGGCATGTGGCAAGTGACAAATGTCATGCCACTTGCTACACACCTCACTCTCGTTCTGTTCAATTGCAAGATCATTGTTCATTTGTTCTTCAGTTTTGGCTCAATGCTCTCTCTTCATTGTTCTTCATCTTCTTCATTTCTTCTTCTCCATTTATGACACCTTAAAATATCATCATCGTGAACTTTGCTCTCACCATTGTTCATTTGTTCTTCACTTTTGGTTAAATGCTCTCTCTTTATTGTTCTTCATCTTCTTCATTTCTTCTTCTCCATTTATGACACTTTCAAATCTCACCACCATCAACTTTGCTCTCATCCTTCACTTGTTACTTCCATTTTTGTTATCTTCTCCATCTTGTTACAAAAAGAAACCAAACCTACTCCACCCTCCATGATGATGATCGTATAGCTTAAGGAGTTAGGGTTTCTTGGAGATTTTGAAAAAACTTTGAGTAAATCAAGTAAGTAGCATATTGTTCTTCATGGCTTACTTAATAAACATGTTTTTTTTATGATAGTTTAAGAGGAGAAATGATTGTGAAAATGATGTTGAAAATATATGTAATGTGGATGGAGAATGGAAATCTTCATGAGTTTTTTTAATATAAACATATGTGATGATAGTTTGAGATTATATGATACTGAAATTGGAGTTGATTTTATACTACATCGTGGATGAATAAATGGATATATTCATGTCATATTTTTGTGTTTATGATGAATAAAGAGATATGCATATGACCTATTTTGTGTTAATGGATGAGTGTAGAAATGTAAACAAAGGAATGTTATAAATATGTTCTATTTTAGGTATATAGGAAATATGAGATATAAGTTACTATATAGAGATGAATCAGATTGAGTTTGAAGTTAAAGAAAAGAAAAGTGTAGTGTCTTGAAAAGAGAAGAAATAAAATGATAGTTTAAAGATAAAGTGAAGTCGATAATGAAGTTGAATGTGTGTTGAAATATTTATGAATGTATAGATACTTGGATGTCCTGTTTTTATATGTAAGATGAACAATGATTTAATGATGTGTTTCAATAATGTTTTTGAGTTGGAAATGAGGTGAGAATGAAAGGGAAATGAATTAGAAATGATTAATTGAGCCTAAAATGGTTTGGTTGTAACGTATGAGAGTTAAAAATCTGGAAAAGTTAGGAATGTATATATATTAGGATTAAATGAATGAAGATGAATCAATTGAGTAAAGTTTTGTGAGTTTAATGCAACCAATATAGTAGTTAGAATAGCATGAAATAAGGTTGCATAAAAGAGTATGAAATCGGGAAAAAATGAATTATAAATGACGTTTTTATATTGTGGAATTTATGGAGAAATTAAAAGAAAAAAATGTAGGGCACGATTATGGCATAGTCCCCCCCGATCATGGTTAGTTACACGAGCTTCTGTCATGATCTTGGGAAGGTATAAAGGAAAGAATGTGAATGTTATCTTTTAAGTGATGTTCGAGCAAATTAATGCTAAGGTACTTCCCTTTGGTGTATTTAGGCTTGAATGAAGCTTAAAAAGAACTTAGTTGATGATGGATTAAGTGACTAAATGTATAATATGCTTAGTGTGATAATCAAGGTTATAACTTAAGCATGGATGATTAACATCAATGAGACAAATTCTGGAAATTTAGAGATGTTATAAGAATAAAAATGCTCTTAGAAATGCTAATGTGATTCAAAGGAATTGAGTAAGGTATATAAAATAAGATCAAAAGATGATTTGGATATTTTGTGATAATATGATACTAGAATAATATTGGTGAATGATTGATTTATGACATTTTAGTAAACAAGTATACTTGAGGTATTAACCTAAGAGTAAACGTGTTATATCTAAGTGACAATGATAGAATGATCATGATATGTGAATTAAAGAAATATACTGGAATAGTCAAATTGAGCATACATTATACATTACACATATACATTGTGCACAATTGATACTTATGTGATTGATCGAATTAGTAATGTTTGTTCAATGTGTGTATTACATAAAGTTGATACATAAGATTAAATGTCAGTGTCCAGACATTTTTAGATTATGGAAGTAAATGCTAATCTGGAGCATACTGTAAGTCAACCTAGATGGTCTCACTTTATTTTATTATTTCTGTTTAACTTTCTATATTGAACTAATTATGATGTGATTAAAATAATTCCGGACCTTAATAGTATGAGGAGTTTGATAAATGTGAATGTATTGAAAGTGCTTCATTGAATGTGAATGAGAAAAAAAATACGTGCACTTAACATGATTGTTGAATGCTGGACTTAGGTCTGATGAAATTGAAATGTGAAAGTTATTGTTTATGATAAATGAAAATGAATGATGGAGATGCTCAACGAAACATTGAATATTAGACATAGATACGGTGAAAATGCAAAAAAGTGAACGTGTATTGAATAAATGTGATTAACTGCATAAATGTGAATTCATGCATTTCATTACATGATATGCATAATCAGATAAAGGTAGTTGTGACTAGAGTAACCACCGAAAAAGAGCTTAAAGCTCATAATGCGATTAAGAGCTAAGGGCTCACTATATATAATAAACTCGATATCCCCAACAGATATGGGACAGTTATCAATAAGCCCGATATCCACAATAGATACGGGACAGTTAAAAAGGCACTTTGTCACACATAGTAACAACTGAAAATGAGCCACATATACGTTGCATATAAATAAATTGATGTGTATTAAATGAGTAATTGAAATGAGATATATGTATTGTTTCGAAACTGAAGTGTGAAATAATGTGCAAATTTTGAATATGTGAATTGTTTGTGAGTATGAATATATGAATTGTTTTGTGTTGCTATGACTGAGCCCATCGAGGATGGTTCACTCACTGAGTTCGCAAAACTCACCAAAATTGCAATGTTGTTTTTCAGGTTCCGAGGAGAAATTCAGTTAAACAGGTTAGAGTATAGATACCGAATTCAGACATGAGCTAGGGGTTGGGATTAGTTTACACTTGCATATTTCTGCAGTCATTTTGTTTTAAGGTCTGTATTCTGCAACTATTGTTTATTGTATTTGTGAATTGTAAAGTGTAATGACATTCATGACTAAGTATATTTATAAATTTAACGAGCCAAATCAAGCTTTAATTGTAAAAAAATTTATTGTTGCTTGAATTCAGATCAAATGTGAATTTTGTAATGAATTTTGTGATTGGTGACGTTTATGGATAAAATGGACTGAAAATTATTCTTTTTTTTTCTGAACGTGCATGTAATGTGTGAAATTTGTAATGATTTGATTGACTATCATAGTGTGCCACTCTCGTAGAGTATGTTCCCAAATACTGTCGGTACGTTCGGGCATATGACTTATGGGAATAGGGTGCTATAAAACATCATCCCTACTCCTGACAACTCTAGGAATATGTCTATTTATCTAACTATATCATCTCACAGATGCATTTAACTTGTCAACACATGGATATTCATCATTAGCTAATAAACTCCCAAGATTTCAGGATTCAACGTAATACTCTTATGACATACATTAAAATAATGTCAAAATACAAGTCAAAACCATTCAAATTCTTTTTTTGGATATTTCCTTCTTCCATCATATTTCTTTCCCATCCTTTTCATTATCATCATCATCTAACTCATAATCATCAACTGATTCAAAATCTCCCAACCTACTAGCATCACCAACTGGTTCCTCATTTCGCTAATGACTAGCATCATCCATATCATCATCATTTAAGTCAAAATTGGCAACTGATTCAACATCTCCCAAACTAATAGTATTGCTAACTGATTCGTCATCTTCCAAATAACAAACCTCACCTATTTCATAAGCATCACCATTTAACTCATCATCAACCAACTCCCTAGCATCTCCAGATTCATTTTTATGCCATTTATCATACCACATTACTAGAGTTATGGATGATAATGGTTTATCAACATACCTTAAATAAACATTAACTATACCATGCATCTCTAATAAATATGTCAAATCAAATGCACTTTAATTAGAGTATAACCTTTTCAAACCATCATTTAACCCCTCCTTAAGAATCAAATACCATGCAATGATAATTTTTTATATAATTATTTATCATCCATTTATATGCATATCTCAATCTAATGTAATCTAGGTCTATATTATCAAAAATTTTAGGTCCCTTCCTTTTATACTTCATAATCCCTATATGAATAAAATGTTCTTTACCGAATATCCTTAGACTAGCATTTTTATTTACTGTTGTCTTGTAAAAATAAATGAAAATAAATTATTTCATAATCAATAATGAGTTAAAATATTCTTAACACCAAATTAAACCTATAGGTAAGCATAAAGCATAATTTAACCCAGTTAATAAGAAGTCCATTTGGTCTAACACTTCACCTATTTTAAATCTCATCATAATTGGTTTATTTGTATGAAACTTCTTAACTTAAATTGTATCTTTTGATATGTAAGCATAAATGGAAATAATGAACAACCAAAGGAAGGAATTATATAACACCAAAAATTTTGGCTAGATATTTAGACTAAAATATGTGAAATAGAAAATGGATATTATATTAATTAAGTCATCTAGGAATCAATAAAAAAGGATATAATTAACTTATAATTTGTAGTTGTTGTTATTATTATTATTGGACATATATAGTAAAAGGACACAACTATTGGTCTTTAACACATCATTTCTGTAATACTTGCTCTAAATTATGAATTTGACTTTTAATAGATACTTAAGAAGTTGTAACATACATTTTCCCCTAAAAAAGAGCAGGAGAAAGAAATCAACTATTATGTGGAGTACTTTCATATGAGAGATTGTACAAGTGCAGAATTTCTTATACCATTATGTCTGCAAATAACATAAAGTGACACTTTTCTTTTTCCACTTAGTTGAATTTTTATGAGACACTTTCTAACATTATGCTAAGTAAAAGAATTCCTCTGTACTACATGTTTTAAGATGAAGTTATTATATCTATATGTTATGAACTTATGAGTTTTTAAGATCTAATCTTTGCATTAGTAGCATCAATGCCTACTTAGAGTAAAGAGTAGAAACTAAATTATAGTAAGTGTTATTTTTCGTAGCTAGGTTTAGGATGATAGAGCAAAAGGTTATCTAATAAGGACAGTCGTTTAAGACTTTTAACAAACATGTTAAGTATAAAAGGTAAAAATAGAGTTTTATAATTGGAAAGCCCACACTAATCTATACTTAACTATTATACTTCATGACTGATATAATTTATAAACTTCATAAATAACATCTGCTCAATTATATATTGGTAATCAGTATTTATAACTTGATATACAATGGTAATCAATATGCAATTGATTTGCCTATAAACTATCAGGGGAAAATTTATCCTAACACAATATACCCACTGGTAACTTGTTTATATTAAAACAAAGTAAACTTAATATATTTCATTTTATTAATTAAAAAAAATGACTTTGTATACAAGAAACAAAAAATAACTATTATATCTAAAAGGATTAAGAAATATGTATCCAACTTCACAAATAGTCACAAATAGCTTACAATTACTTAGTTTTATTTAACAAAAACAAAGCTTTGGATTTTTGGATTTTGATATGGTTTTGGCTTCTATATGGATGAAGTATGAATGATGGATCACCATAAAAATTAGGCAAGCATAATAACAAGACACTAAAAATATCAACCAATAAAATGTGTTTGAGTTTGTCTAAAAAATAATATATAAAATAAAATAAGAGGAACACTTACCTCGACAAATACTTTGAAATGATAAAACATAGGAGGATTAAGTTCGTATAGACTAAATAATGAAAACGTATACACAAATATGATTTTATTTGTTTCATATGAAGATAAAACTAAAAAAAATATGAAAATAGATTATGACTCAACCTATTCAAACAATAAGGAACCACATCCTCATGATTCCAAATAACCAAGTTCCTTCATTGTTTTCTTGTGATTCCAAACAATAGTAAGTAGTGTTCAAAGACATAATACTATTTAGGTTTTGAAGATGAAAAGGGATTTTGTTGACTAATTAGTTGATCAAATGAGAACAAGGTTGTAAGATAACAAAAGATTTAAGTATGAGTGTGGAAAGGGGATTTAAGGTTTGAAATTCATTAACGAAGATTAGGAGAAATTGGTTAGATGTTACTCTATCAGGGAACATATTGAAATTTTCAAAACAAATCTAAATAAAAATCATTAAAAATTTATATTTTAAAATAACATAAATCTAATAAATTTTAAAAAAATCATTAAAGTCATCTTAGTGCCTATGTGGACATTATGGCACAGTTGACATTTCACATGTTCTTTACAACATTGTGATATCCATCTAATGGAAAAGAAATAAAGTTACATTGGAAGGTGCAAATTATGCTATTTCGTAGGGATGTCAATAGGTTAGGTCTGACCAGATGGGCCGAAGCTATGGCCCAACGGGTAATTGGAGGGCCGGGCCCGCCCGACCCATTCTTTATTTTTTAAAATGAAAAACTTTCGAAACAACGTCATTTTTACAAACCGGGCCAGCCTAATCTGTCCTTCATTTTTTAAAATAAAAACCTTCAAAACGACGTCATTTCGAAAGTGATGGACTGGCCTTGGGCCAGGCCAAGCCAGGTCAGCCCGTGCCCCGCCTATGGTCAACCCGTGGTCAGCCTGCTGCCCGTGGCCCGACCAACTTGGGCCAAAAACGGACCAGGTTGACTTTGACATTCCTACTATTTCATAAATGTTAAGTTGTGAATTAGTATTTAAGATAATAAAAGGGCTATATATAACCTTTTGCAAAATGTTAGGGGCAAATCACACCCTTTATCATAATACTTAATAATTTATGAAGTTTTATGTTTTAATTTGTTAATTTATTTATAGTAAGTTTTAACTTAACTTTTTTCTATTTTCTAGGGACTCATTTTTAGGTAAAACCATATATATATCTTTATTTTAAAAATAATTTTTCAATATAATTACAATCACACTTAAATCAAATACTTTATTTTAATGTGATTTATCTATATCATTCAATTGAGTTTATCATATTTATTGGATTTGTTTATATCTACTTCTTATTTTAGTGTGAGACATTATATGTAAATATGAACTATTATTTTGTGGATAGATTAAACACACACACACACACACACACACAGATATATATATATATATATATATATATATATATATAAGTTTTTTGTT
>JANQBM010000007.1:17176369-17186578 GCA_025594535.1 Erythroxylum domingense | reverse complement strand
AGTTTTCAGTGCCATTGGACAGTCATTTCCACTACTGGTAAACCCCTATTCTGTCACTTGACAGTTTTCCTGGTCCGAAAACGACCCCGAAAAATTTCCAAAAATTTTCTAAAATTCTCTAAAAATCAGAAAACTATAATAACCCTCTCCAATACAATTTTTCATTCACACAAAGCATATTTTTCATAATTCACATTTATTCACAATTATACCGGGAAATGTCATGAATGCATGTATAGTCATTTACATGTGCAAAATTCCCTATTCATGTGAATATATGAATGCATGAACATAGCAATACAATTTTAAACACTCCTAACTCATTTCAAATTACTATTTTACCCTTCCCATTGGTGAGGGGATGTTAGACATTCAATTTACTTGTGCTCCCGTATGCTCATTTTCACCCATCGACTTAAACACAAAGACATCTCCTTAAGGAATACTTGGGTGCAATTTGTGGGAGACCACAAAACTAACTCTAAGCTCATCTACAACCTCCCAAGTGAGACCTCTGAAAATATAATGGTTTCTTTACAACTAGAAACTTTGAAAGCAAGTGCTTTAAGATGGAATGCCAATATACTGGGATTTTTCCTTGACAAAAGGATGGCCTTTCCTGTTATAAAGGAATGGGCCTTCAACAATTGGAGAAAGAATGGATTACAAGAGGTACTTGCAAATGTAGATGATATTTTTCTATTTAAATTCTCGCATGAAGAAAAAGCTACACAAATTATGGAAGCTGGTCCATGGCAAGTGTTCAACAAACCATTCCTATTGCAAATATGGAAACCATATTTTAATTTTTATGGCATTAAGTATAAGCATTGATAAGTGTAAATTGCATCGTATTTTAGGGCATAGTTTGATGAGTGTTTAGCTATTAATTCAATTATTTAGTATGTGTTTAGGTTAGAATTTTGTTATTTTGTTAATTATTTATGTTTTAAGTGTTTTATGGGTTAGTACAATTTTTTAAGCATAAATATTATATTTTTGAGGTACCTTGATGTGTTTACTAGTGTTTCAGGGTCAATATCGAAAAATAGAAAGTTTCGATGGCATGCAGGCCGAAACAACAACCCACAATCATAGCATTTCAGGCCACGATTGTGACAGAAGCACCAGAGTTGGCCCACAATCGCAGCCCATATGCCATGATCCTGACAGAAGCCCAAAGAATGGCCTCATATCGTGGCTTGTTTCTAACAGACACACAGACCCTCAAGAACGTCAAGTTTCAAGGGATTTTTTGGACCTTTCAGACCCCCTAAAAAATCCTAGGGTTACCCAAAACACAAGAGGATAGTTAAAGAATAAGAAAAGAGGCAGAAAGGGAGCTTTTGCATCAGCCACCTTAAGAAACCCTAGAGAGAAATAATTGAGAGATAGAGGAAGAGAAGAAGGAAGAGAGAATAGGAGAGAAGCTGACCGAAGTACTTCACGGATCAGTAGGTTTCTCAACATTACTGCCTCCTGTCGTCCATTTTAGATTTTATTTCCTGTTATTTTTAGTTTTATCATTGTATAGAATTGAATTTAACAATTGATGATAGGATCTAGAATGTCGAGGATGTTCTAAACTCACCTTCGAAAATTTATTCTTGAATTAATGAGAATTTGATTGTTTATGTGTTTATTGGATATTGTTGTGGTTTGATTATATGATTGCATAATTCGAAAATAAACCAAGAGGGTGAATTGAATGAAAAATGATTAAATTGGACTAACGAGAGTTAGGTGATTTAATAAAAATAAGAATTGAATCAGATCGAGAATTTGTGCGAATAGAGATCTTGCATAGGTTTTCGATAGTTTCTTAGAGAACTTTAAAGCTAATTAGGGTTTTAGACAGGTTATGAATTAAGAGATTGCAACTTCTATAGTCTGATTAGGGTTTATGATTTAGGGTTAATGGTTATAACTCGAGAGAGAGTGATCAACCCTAGGATAATCTAGAATTAACAATCTGATAATTCTTAATCAGTTAGGTTAGCATTATGCATAGGTAAAATTCCCTTCCTCTCAATTCGTAATTTCTTTCGGTTGATTCTTAGGTGTGTTACAATTGCTTAGTAATTAGCATTTTCATGTTTGATTCTTAATTTGATTGATTGAATTAAATTCTCATTTTAGTTTTATTGCATTTTAAATTTTTGTCATTTATTTATGGACTTAGATTTTAGGAATAGATTAGTTCCCTCCTCGTGGGATCGACACCTTTGGTATTATGTTAATGAACCATGTATTTATAGATTATTGAGGTTTATTAATTAAAACTTACAAACAATCAAACCATTGATCAAGTTTTTGACATCGTTGTCGGGGAGGCAATTAGTTTAATTCTAGTAATCTAAGGCTTTTTCACCTTCTTTTTAATAATTAAACAAACTGGGCATAAAGCAAATGACACATCAACTTGGATATCACTAGACAATAATGGGGAATCTCAAGAGTTGAATGCTGAGAAGAGATATAAAGAATGATCACAGAGGATGCATATTATAGGGAGCAAAGGACTCTTACGGATTTCAATAAGCCTCAATTTAGTTGGGGAAATCATCATCCTTATATGAACCCACACACTTCAAGGTGGCAGAACCACCCAGATTTCTATTGGTCTAACAATGCAAGTACTTACATAGGACATGAAGACCTATTTGAATTTTAGAAATATGAGTTTAGTTCATAGGATTCCAAATTGGACTAAATCATGGATAAGCTAACAGATATGGAAGAGACCCAAAAGAGACTGGAAGAGCGAATTGATCAAGTAACAAAAAATTATGCTTCTTCTATTCACAACCTAGAGATTCAAGTGAGACAACTTGCTCGTGAATTTTGTAAGAGAAGGGTGGAAGACACTCTTAGCAATATGGAATTACATCAACGAGAGCAATATGAGGTGATCACACTTAAGAATGGGGAAGAGCTAAAAGAACCAGTGGAACACCAAACTAAACCCCATCTTGTAGAAGACCAAAAGGCGAGGGAAGACGATGAAGAAAAGAATGTCAACCCTTTCTATTATTCCTTAGATCTTGGTATACCATGCTTGAACATAGGAAAAACTTAGGTAGTTGTCTATGAAGAGAACCTCATCCTTTGGATTAGTGATGACCAAATGACATTCAACATAAATGATGTATTAAAGAATTTAGAGGAGGGCAACACATGCAGAAAAAACTGATGTGTTCAAATCTTTTAAGGAACGAGAGGAAGAAGAACAATTGACAATGGACATCAAGTTTGAAGAAGCTATGGAATTCTCTATTCAAGAAGATAAAGAAAAAGAGAAGATGAGGGCAAATGGTTTAGGTTGTGGGGACAAACTTATGAGGTAAACATTGAAATCATGTGTGATATTTGCAGGTTCCCTGAATCTTCCATTATTGATCAGCACGATGATTTTTGTGCTTCTCACTATTGGAATAAGTTTATTGGGTTAAAGCAATTCAATGCTAAGAATGCCGACAATAATATTATACGAACCCATGAGCACTTTTTGTTACATAAATTCATATGTCAAATGGTTTTTGACAAATCAAAAACCAACAAGTGCTCAACAAAGGAACTTTTCGTATTGTGGTGCATAGATCATAGCATCCCAACGTGTACCTCCACACATGTACTAAATGTTATTGTTGCGACTCTGTGTAAAAGGAGCAGTAATTTAGGTATAGGGTACTCAGTTTCTGCCATTGATGAGTACTATGGCATGGATGGTAGTGGCCCAACCATCTACCTCCCTAATTTTTTAAATCACCATCATTTATGGCATGCTGAAATCCTAAAGTCCCATAATATGGAACTCCAAGACATTATCCAAAAGACTCATGTGAAGATCAGGGTTAATCAGGTGAGTTCTAGCACAGTGCCACCTCAGCAGGCAAAAGAGGACTCAACTAACAAGGAATTTGAAGAGGAATAAGCCACAGAAGAACCTGGCTAGAAGAAAGTGCTCGATACAATCTCTGCCAACACCAAGGTAATTATAGATACACTCAAAGAGAACTCTAGAAGAATAAGGAGATGGCCCAAACAAAACGACGTCAGAGTCGAAATATATGCTAGATTCGTCGATACTTTGAGACATAAGGCATCCAATTGCCACCTTCGACACCATCCCCGCCTCCATCACTATGAGACTTTGTTTCTAACCATTTTCTTTTAAATTTAGTATTTTTTATGTTATTTCTCACCATGTGTGTTTTTTTGTTACCTTCTCACATTAAGGACAATGTGTTGTTCAAGTGTGGGGAGGGTTGCATGTTTTGCTTTGAGAGTGCATGTTGCATATTATATGATAGTTTGTTAGGTTACATATTATGAATTGTGTCAATATGTCAATGGCTTAGATGGAATGAAATTGATTTAATTTTAAACATAATTTATTAGGTTGTAAAGAGTCATTAGCTCGCGAAATTTGTGTTCTGGGTTCTTTGGCTAAAATATGCCAGTTAATTAAGATTTGGTGTTAGCTTACCACCTTATAAGTTATCACATTCATTCATAATTTTAGGTCTTTCGACTAAATAACTTAGCTAGTATTTTTTCATAAAAACGAGTAGCTAAAGCAACAAGGTAGGCATTAAAAAAAGTGTTTGTTAATTTTAAATAAATAACTATTCCACTGGCCTTTGAGTTATGAATAGAGATAGTAGCCAGTTGAGAACATAATGTAGTCGAGTAACTAGATTGACATACATCACAAATATGTGCCTCAGCGTCAAAAGGCTATAATGATGTTCCAACTAAGAACTTAATAAAAATATAACTTAGTCAAGTAACCAGATCAACATTCATCACCAATGTTTGCCTCTATTCATCACCAATTTTTGCCTCTATGTAAAAAACAAGGTCCATGTCTACAAAAAATAAATAAAAAAAAGATAAAACCTACCTAACTTGTAAGTAGCTTGTCTTTTCATAAAACTATACTTAGTATTAGTTATAAAGTTTGAAGGACCAAATAATTATTAATATGTGTGTACAATTGAAAGGGGTGAATAAACTTAACATTTAAGTTTTGATTAATATGTAAATTTAGTCTAGAGCTCCTAGATGCAGATTTTGCGTGTTAATGATTTGGAATAACTTAAATGATTATGTTTAAAGTTAAATTTATTTCATGAAGTTAAAGTCATTGCCTCATTATTGCATTGTGTGTGTGTAATTTCGTGTGTTTGTTATTACTTTTATTTGAGGACAAGCAAACGTTTAAGTGTGGTGATGTTGATAAGGGTAAATTGCATCGTGATTTAGGGCATAGTTTGATATGTGTTTAGCTGTTAATTCAATCATTTAGTATGTGTTTAGGTTAGAATTGTGTTAGTTTGTTAATTATTTATGTTTTAAGTGTTTTATGGGTTAGTATAAGTCTTTAAGCTTAAATATTCTATTTTTGAGGTACCTTGATGTGCTTGCTAGTATTTCAGGGTCAACATTGAAGAACAGAGAAGTTTTGGAGACATTCAAGCTGAAACAACATGCCATGATTGTAGCATGTCAGGCCATGATCATGGCAGAAGCACTAGAGTTGGCCCATAATTGTGGCCTACATGCCATGATCGTTACAAAAGCCCAGGGAATGGCCCACAATTGTGGGTTGCGTTAGATAAACATATAGATACTCAAGAATGTCAAGTTTTGGGCTTTCGAATCCTGAAAAGACCCTAGGGTTACCTAAAACATAAGAGGATATTTAAAAATGGGAAAAGAGGAAGAAAAGGAGGTTTTGCATTAGCCATCTTGAAAAACCCTAAAGAGAAATAATCAAGAGATAGAGGAAGAGAAGAAGGAAGAAAGAAAAGGAGAAGAAGCTGACTTGAATTACTTTCCAGATTAGGAGGTTTTCCAACGTTACTACCTCCCGTCATCCATTTTAGATTTTATTTCCTGTTATTTTCAATTTTATCATTAAATAGAATTGGATTGAACAATTGATGACAGGATCTAGAATGTAGAGGATGATAGAAACTCACCTTTAAAATTTTATTCTTAAATTAATGAGAATTTGATTATTTATATGTTTATTGGATATTGTTGTGGTTTGATTATATGATTACGTAATTCGATAATAAACTGAGAATGTGAATTGAATGAAAAATGATTAAATTGAATTAACAAGAGTTAGGTGATTTAATAGAAACAAGAATTGAATCAGATCAAGAAGTTGTGCAAATAGAGATATTGCATAGGCTTCCAATAGTTTATTGGAGAACTTCAGAGCTAATTAGGGTTTTGGATAGATTGGGAATTAAGAGATTGCAACTTCCATAATCTAATTAGGGTTTATGATTTAGGGTTAATGGTTATAACTTAAGAGAGTGATCAACCTTAGGATAGTCTAGACCCAACAATTCGATAATTCATTAACAGTTAGGTTAGCATTAAACATAGGTAAAATTCCCTTTCGCTCAATTAGTAATTTCTTTTAGTTGATTCTTAGGTGTGTTATAATTACTTAGTAATTAGTATTTTTATGTTGATTCTTATTTTGATTGATTGAATTAAATTCTCATTTTAGTTTCATTGCATTTTGAATTTTTGTCATTTGTTTTTGGCCTTAGATTTTAGGATTATATTAGTTCGCTCCTCGTGAGATCGACAGTTTTGGTACTATGCTAACAAATCGTGCACTTGCGGATTATCAATGGTTATTAATTAAAACTTACACATAACCAAACCACCAATCAAGCATATACCTGTGTGGTTTTGCAATCATAGAGTGCCCTTGGAAGTGGAAGATATGATTAACATGTCTGTAACAATGAAATTAATGACACGCTTGTTTGCACAGAGGAATAATTGGAAAACACAAACCATATCTTAAACACCTAATCTAACTTTGAACCAGGAAGTAGAAGAAGGCTCAACAGAAATAAGAAATCCCCGGTAAGGGATCATTTAAAATGGTCATCTTAACTTGGAATGTTAGAGCAGCTAATGGCCCTCATAAAGAGATAATGATTAGAAACCAAATCCTAGATAACAAAGTAAATATTGCTAGTACTTTGGAAACAAAAATGAAACATCAGAATTGCAACACCCAAAATTCACTTTCTGCTCAACTGTTATAGACTACTAATCAAGCGCAACTTCTAAATGGCAAATTATTTTCTACTATGACAGTACTATGATACAATCTCATATGGAATTTGACTCAAATTAGCTTATACATTTGAAAGTTGAAAACAAGGTAATGGATTCAGTTATATATAGCTCATTTTTCTATACCCATAACACTTCCTATTAAAGGCTAGCACTATGGAAAACACTGAGAGATATTGTTGTAAACACCACCACTCTAAGGATGATTGTAAGGGATTCTAATGCAATCATAAGTGTCAATGAAGCTAATGGAGAGAAAGCTTTAGCTACCCTAATTAGGAAAAGCTTGCTTAGAGGACATTCAAGCCTTGGATACTCCATCAAGTTACTGCTTCTACACTTAGAAAAATAACCAAATTGATGGATCTTTTATTTATAAGAATACTGATAGATGTTTAGGAAATCAATATTGGTTTTAGACCTTCCCATCCAGCCACACAGTATTTGAAAATTGCTTACTTTCGAATCATTTTATGATGATTACTAAAACTTCTTCAGAATCTACTAGAAAACCTTTCAGCTTTAACAATTGCTGACAGATATTGTAGGCTTCTAAAAAGCTTTATGGAAGCGTATGGTTCCCACTATTCAAGACACTAAACAATTTATATATGCAAGGAAAATCAAGATGATTCAATAGGAGATGAAGAAGTTATACAGGGACAATATAAGGAACACACAACATCTGTTGGATACTACTAAAAGAAAACTCAATGAAATTAAATCTCATGTGAGTTTCAATCCCACTTCTACATGCCTACAAAATATGGAGAAAACAATAATGAGAGTCCTTATTAAAACTATAAGTTATAACTTCTCACTGATGAAATAAAGATCTCTTATAAGATGGATCAAAGTAAATGGTATGTAACATCTTGTTTCCATACGAAGGGTTAGAACTCTAGATTTCTATAAATGAGAAATAGCAATGGGAAAGTAGAAGAATGTGTTTCATGTTAATGCATAATATAGCAATCATACACGTGAATTTGATTATTGCACACATTACAATAATCTATTCATGCACTCATTTGACATTACCGGGTATAAATGATTAATTTAATGTGATTATAATGTGAATTATGGAATATATGTCTTAAAAATTAAATTGGAGTGTACAAGTATTGATCTAGGATTTTTTGAAGAAATTTAAGAAATTTCTAAAAATTTTGGGTATTTTTAGACTAGAAAAAATGCCAAGTGACAGGACAATTGATAAATAAAAGTATAATTAAGAGTTAAATGGTAGTGAAAATTTTTATATATGACATTAGGATTTAATGACAAGTGTCATTGAAATGTGAGAGACAATTGGAGAGAAAATGGACTAGTTATGAAAGTGGTCCAAATGGGACCATAGGAAGGTGACAAGTGGCAGTGACAAGTGTCATTACCACTCACCATTCATCCCTTACTCATGTTATTCACTCTTTAACTCTTGAAAGACCAACTTAATTGTTTTCATCTTGCTTTTTCTTCCTCTCTTTGTAATCTTCATCATCTCCTTCATTCTTCTTCTTTCTTTTCACAATTTTGCTTCACCAACCTTCATCGACATTATACTTTTCTTTTATCTATCATTTGCTACTTCCATCTTGATGTCTTCTTCATCTTATCTATAAGATCTAAAATAATCCACCCTAGAAAGTTGATGATCATGAGCATGAAAGATTAGGGTCTCTTGGTGACTTTGAAGAAGCTTAAGAGTAAAGCAAGTAAGTTATGCTTTGATCTTATAAGTAATATTAAATGAAACTAATATGATGAGTAATTTGAGATTGATGACTTGATCATGAAATTATATGTGTGAATCCTGAGTGATGAAATGAGTATGTACATGTCTTGTTTTTTCATTTATAATGAGTAATGATTCATAAATTGATGTAGTGATGCTTTTAGGTTAAAATGATTATTAAAATGTAGGAGAAATTACATAAAATTTTGAGTGGTAAATGGAAGTTTCATGTTCTATTTCCAGTGTATATTAACATGGATTTCTTTTAATGTTATAGAGATGAACTAGAATAAGTTTAAAGCCAAAGGAAAGGCTAGTGTATTGTCTTAAAATGAGAAGAAGTAAGATGATAATTTAGAAACAAAGTAAAGTTGGAAATGGAGTTAAGCATGTTCAGAAAATTTTGACATGTGAATGGATGTTTACTTGTTCTATTTTTCTAGTATAATAATGTGTATCTCTTTGGTTGTTTTAGAGATGAGCAAAAATAAGTTTAGAGCTAAAGAAAAGAGTATTATGATGTCTTGAAATGGGAAGAATTAGTGTGATAAGTTAGAAATGAAATGAAGGTGATAAAGGGAGTAGAACATGTGTAGAAATTTATGATGAATGTGTATAAGTTTGAATGTTATGTTTTTGGGTTGATGACCAAACACTGATTATGATTTGATTATAAATGGTATTGAATTGGAATGGATGTGAGAATGAAGAGGAATTGAAGTAGGAATGATAGATATGCATAAGATGGATTAGATGTGACTTATAAGAGTTGGAAATCTAAAAATTAGCCAATAAATGTCTGTTGGGCGGACTTCATGTCTGCTGAGCAGACATTCTCAGGACTTCCAGTGTTCCAGCTCCGTTTATGTCTGTTTAGAGGAATATAAGTCTGTTAGGTGAACATTCTCAGGTCACTTATATAAATGTGCAATTTTCACCCTTTAGATAGCAAAATCTCTCTTCGAGATCTTCACAGAATTTATAGAACTTGAAGTCCTCTTTAAAACTGTACTTAAATGACCTTAATCTAACATCCATAGTGAAAGTTATGTCTATTGTCCCAAATCATGTACATATATAAGTTATTGACTTATCAATGCTTAACTATGATGCTTTTGGACTTAATTAGGCTTGAATGAACACTTGAATTTAACCTAGAATGATGCTTGGATTAAGTGACTAGTTGTGTGATATGTGTGATGTAACATCCCGTTTCTATATAACGGGTTAAACCCTAGAAATAGGTACAAGTGAGGTCAATCAGTGAAAGTAGGACAACACATCTCATGCACATGTACTAATGAATAGTGAGAATTGCACATGAAAATTTATTGTACATGCATTCATGACATTCTTCC
>JANQBM010000007.1:17140452-17157009 GCA_025594535.1 Erythroxylum domingense | reverse complement strand
GAATTGAGTGGACCATCGATGATGGTCACTCATTGAGTTCGCAAAACTCACCCAAAATTTGCAACTATTTTTCAGGACTCTGAAGAATACCCCATTAGGCAATGGGAGTATATCTGATGCATAAGAGAGAGAAAAGAAGAAGTCGGGATCAGTTCGCGTCTGCATTGTGTCTATTCATTTTATTGTATTTTCTGCCAAATGTTGTATTCTTTGTAATCGAATATTACAATGTGTAATAATTTTGAGAACTGAAAATGTTTGTATTGTACAATTTAAAATGGGCCCAAGTGGCTAATAAAAGTTGCTGTTGATTTCAAAATGGTGTTTTCAATAGTTATAAGATAAAGTGGATTGTTTTAATAAATGATTTTCTGTACTTTATGCTTCATCGATTAAAATGTAATTATGTGTTGTTTTCAGTTTAAGTAAACAAAATGTTTGAAAAAAGAAAAAGTGGGCTCAAATAAATGATCAGTGCAAAAATTTTTCAAAAAAATATATATACCAAGTTTAATTGTTTAGTGATGTGACACGCCACTCTCGCGAGGCACGGACTCTAGTATCACTATCGATATCGGATTCGGGTCCAGCGAGAGTGGGGTGTTACATGTGAGGTGATAATTGAGGTTATAACTTAGTGAATGAATTTTTGATATCAAAGTATCGAAAGAAGGAGTATAAAGGTGAATGAGAATTGAATATTATGAGAGCATAATATGCTAGAAAAGAAATGACGAGTGATTGATTTATGATATTAGAATAACTAAGTGTTCTTGAGGTGTAAACCTAAAAATAAGCTAGATACATACAAATGATAAGGTTTGAATGATCAAAAGATGTGATTAAGGAAATATACCCAGAATAGTCAGTATGAGCATGAATTATACATTACACATATACATATGTGTATAACTAAATGTTTATGTGACATTCAATTAGTAATGTGTGTATAATATGTGTGTTTCATGAAATTGTTATACAAGATTCAACATCTGCATCCAGACATTTCTGGATTATGGAAGAAAATACTAATATAGAGCATACTGCCAGTTGACCTAGATGGTCTCACTTTCATTGTTTTTTTTGTTTTAAATTTCTGTATTGAATTATGTGATGTGAATGTGTTGATTCCAGACAATAAATGTCTGAGGCATTTGATGTATGTAAAAATAATTGGAAGTGCTCATTGAATGTGAATTTGAATGAATAAGTGTTTATTAATATAAATGTTGAATGATGGACCAAGGTCTGATAATAAATGTGAACATGAATGTGAAAGTGAAAGTGTAAGATTGAGCATAATTGATTGACTGAATACATGTGATGCATTTCATTACATAAATGTATGACAACATAAAGGCTATTGTAATCGGAGTAGCCATGGAAAAAGAGCTTAAAGCTCAGAATGTGAAAAAGAGCTTAAAGCTCAAACTGTGGTAAGAGCCTATGGCTCACTATGTAAAATGAGCCTTGTATCTCCAATGGATAAGGGACAGTTATTAATGAGCCCAGTATCCAGAATAGATACGGGACAGTTATAGGCACTCAGTCACAACAATAACAATTGAAAGTGAGTCTCACGAACATTGCATATGCATTTAATATGTATGATTTAAATGATTGAAATAAATAGTTTGAATGATTTATGATGTGAAATATCAATTAAGTGAATATGAAGTGTACGTGATTCAATATAATGATTAGTGAAATGATGTGAATTACGTGATTACATGAATTAATGTGTTACGCTATTGAGTGAGCCACCGAGGATGGTCCACTCATTAAGTTCGCAAAACTCTCCTCCAAAATTTGCAACATATTTTTCAAGCTTAGGGAGATCTCTAGTTAGACAAATTGGAGTCTAACCACTGCATTCAAATAAAAGATAGAGGTCAAGATCAGTTAGCGTCTACATACGTTTTCTATTATTTTAATATTAAAGTATGTATTCCACAAATGTTGTACCATGTGTATGTGAATAATTCTTAAATGTAATGACTTTATGACTGAGTGTTTCAAATTTGTAAAGGACTAAATGATTACTGGAATTCTACAATGTGTATATTGTTTATGACAATTGTGATTGAAATTGATATTGATAAAGTGGGCCATTAATGATCAGTGGTTTTTTGAAAATTTTGTGTGATGTTTGAGAAAAATTTGCAATGAGTTCTATTTGAATGCTGTAACACGCCGCTTTCATAGAGTATGTGTCTGAATGTCCTCAAGATGTACAGATACATGCTCTGTAGAAGTGGGGTGCTACATGGTAACCTATGCAATAATGGAATTCTTTAAAATTGAAATTCTCCTGACTGAACTTAACAAGACATATATCACCCTCAACCCAATAGGGGTGGATCAAAGGACCTTTTCAGACTATAGACCTATTGCTTATTGCAATACAATATATAATGTCAGTTTTGTTGACAAGTTAAAGGTTATGCTCCCTATATGCATTGATCAAACATAAGGGGCCTTTAACCCAGGTAAAGTAATGGGAGATAATATCCTATTAATCTAAGAACTAATAAAGAACTACTCAAAAAAGAAAGGTAGGAAGAATTGTATCCTTAAAATTAACTTAAAGAAAGCCTTTGATAACCTCAGTTAGGACTTCATCACTAACACCCTAACTGCCATGAATTTTCCTCCAACATTCATTAAGTGGATAAGAAAATGCATCTCTACCCCTACCTTTAGCTTTTTGATTAACGTGTAACCTACCAAGATTATCAAAATCATGAAGAGAATCAGAAAGGGTGATCCAATCTCACCCTATCTATTTGCAATTGCAATGGAAATCTTCAATAGAGTCTTAAAAAGGGTCATTAAGAGACCAAATCATTCAAATATCACTCAAAGTGTAAGAAGTTCCAGAACCCAATCTATGTTTTGTTGATGATTTAATCCTTTTATCAAATACTGATACATCAATCAATGCCTTAATGTTAGCTCTCAAAATCTTCAAAAGGCTCATAAGCCTAGATATCAATTGTTCAAAAAGTGGCTTCTTTCTTTCAAAAATTGCCAGCCATCTTTAACATAGCATAAAGCCGATTACGAGCTTTAAACTAATGATGTTACCTATGATGTATCTTAGAGTTCCTGTTTCTAACAACATATTGACCTAAAGATAGTATGCTTTCATCATTGATAAAATTAACACTAGAATCTCCAATTGGATGAGTAAGAATTTGTCATTAGCTAGTCGAGTTCAGTTCATCTCCTAGGTCCTTACCTCTTTGAATTTAAATTGGGCTACATGTATGGTTTTACCAGCTACTGTGAACAAGCATATTGAAAGGATTGTCCAGAATTTTCTATGGTCTGGTACTAATAGCTCTAGAAGCAAGGCTTAAGTAAAAAGGAGTAAGGTTTGGATGCCAAAGAATGAAGGAGAACACAACATCATTTCTTCAAAAACTATGAATACAATAATGTTTATTAAAAGGCTTTGGATATTATGCAATGAGAAGCAATCCTTATAGTGTAAATGGGTGCATGGATACTATCTTAGATCCGAGAACATCCAGAGCTACAACCTACCCTTAGAGCTTATTAGATTATGAAGAACATATTGGCAATAAGAAAAAAGTCAGGCTGGAATTTATTAACTTGATTGGTGATGGAACAAGTACTAGTTTCTAGTATGATAATTGGTTATCAGTTGGTCCATTGCAAAATTAGCCATCCACACACACCCTAAAAGCAGTGATTCATAATGAGGATACAATGGTTGATGCACTCTACAATAAGCAAGTCTTTGACATTTACCCTCTAACAACACATATCAAACAGGAAATGAAGTACACACATCTAGACGAGGAGAATGACTGTGTTATCTAGAAACACTTGAATAAAGGAAAATTCACAAACTTAACCTGCAAAAAATTCTTAACTGGTAGCTCTGATTCTACGTCATGGGCCAAAAGAAGTATGGTTTAAGTACCATAATCCTCGAGCATTAACAAATCTCTGGATGGCTATAAACAACAAGCTACAAATAGTAGACATAATCTTTAAATATATACAAATTCCCAATCAGTGCTCATTGTGTAAAAAAGCTAAAGAGAGCATGCAACACCTATTTTTCCATTGTGAATAAACCAAACTAACCCAGATCTCACTTCTTACCGTATGCCAAATCTATAATGTTCTAGATAGCTGGAATATGATCATAGATTGGTGGCCTATAAAACCAAAAAAGTGGTGCTTTTGTGTGATGTTAACCTTTAATGTGGCTGTTATTTAGGATGAAAGGAGCAGAAGAATATTCCAGGATACAAAGAAAAAACATGGAGACTTTCCATAGGGAGCTAACTTAACAAATCATATTACACATCAATGTATTTAATCATAAGTTTGGTGACAAGAGCTACTTCAAGCACACTTGGAAACTGTAAACTACTAGTCAGCTGAAGAGTGTAAGAGATAACATTCCAAAAATGAGCCTTGTATTCGTAAGTACACCTCTATAGTAGAACTCGACATAACATAATTACTTTGTACATATCTGCCTTGTATTCGTCTGTACACCTCCACAGCAAGAGTGGCTTAACATGATGATACAACTTTATTGTATTTTGATTTTGTTAGTCATAATGGCTTATAATATTCACCTTTTTCATAAAAAGGCACAACCAAACGTTCTATTTCCCTTTTACAGTGGAATAAATTCACAAAAAAAGGTACACTTATTAAAATCTTATCAAAATTAGCATGTATTCAGAGCCTAATACCAGTAAGCTTCTTGAATGTCAGGTTGAGTCTCGTAAAAATGATATAGTGCATCATCGATTATCAATTTGTTTACAAGGTTGTAAATTTTGGGATTGTTTTTATAAGCCTATAAGGTACTCTCTTTCCAATTAGGTCTAACTTTTATTTACCATCCTCGGTCGGTGTCTCTTAATTGCCTCCCAAATGTCTAAGAAAATAAAAGGAAAAATAGCAATATAAAAAATTAATGTTAAATTTGGTTTTTTCTGTTTTCTTAGAATTGGCAAGGATATATATATATATATATATTCACACACACACACTTTCATCAAGCATCATCTATCAAATATCAATTTAGACATCAACATATGATACAAATGATAAATAAAATTCTCCTTGTAAGTATATATATATTATTTTTACTAAGATTTGAAGTCACATCAATGATCATACTTTCCAATTTCTCATAATTAATTTAATTCACTACTTTTCATAACTTTTTATTACTTCACTTTAAAATGTATTTTAATGGTTTTTTAATGAAATTTAAGAGGGGTGTGTATTTATTTTTTAATTTTTAAAATTGATAAATAAATTGTCAAATTTTTATATATGATATCCACAAAGCATCATAACAATAATCAAAGAGAGTAAGAAAACAGAAACAAAATTAAAGTTTGGCCAATCAACTCTTGACTTAAATAATTTGCTATCTTTTTCCTTCAGTAGGTGAAGAGGAACCCTCCATTCAATATTTTTTTCCACATGTAAAAATCAACCCTTACAATTATCTTATTTTGTCATGAGTAAATATAGAGAAATTATCATAAGTATACTCCAAGCAATTTCTCCAATTATAATAATTTTCCAATTATGATAATAGTACAATTATATAACTCAAAAAAATTTGTCTCTTGCTTGCCCTGATGAACAAAGGCTCACTATATATTATGTCTTTCATACATGCACCCTCCATTCTCTCAAAAATCTTGGCAACTCTCTAATATGCTAAAGGTTCTTCTCACGACTTAATTATAATCTATTTATATTAAAGATTAATTGAAATAATTATTAGACACATAAACTAGATGTTACAACAACTAATTTAAAATATAAATAACTAGCCTATGTCTATTCAATTAGGAGCTCAAGTAGCTTATCCCTTAGCCTAACAAATAGTATATAATCTTTATATTTTACTCTTTTGTCTAGCTAATTAATCCAAACCTTAGGTTAGTCAAATATATGTAGAAATCAAGTTAAAAACTTTAATTCTCAATTCTTTTCAAAGATAAAATACGATCATTTGATTAAAATTGGTTCAAAATCATATTAAAATTTTTTCAAAGTTCGTTTGAAGGATAAGAAATTTTTTTAAATCAAAATAAATTTTCTCTTGATTATAAAAAGATATATAATTATGTCCTATATGAAATAATCATAAAATAATTAAGCCTCTTATTCATTAAATAACTAAAGTAAGTTTATAATTAAATTACAATAATTTGTTAAATCTTGATATTCTTAATTTCTCCTTATTTTTAGTTCTTCACTTGAATTTCCTTGAAGTACTCTTAAATTACATATGTACACCTTTTTTACTCCTTTTTCATCTCTTTATTACTCAATTTATTCAATTAACTTATTTGCTCACTTTACTCTTCCATTAAACTTCGTCTATTACATATTTACTTAATTTCATTATAATAGTTCTACAAATATCACTAAAAGTAAATTTATTAATAATAATATGTTCTATGGGTTAAGACCCTACTTGATCTAAAACATACGAAGCCAAAATTGTCAGAGAGATATATTATTATAGGGTGATCAATCCTAATAAATAATAAAATATTAGTATTCAAGTAAATTAAATTATAAAAATAATTAAAATTTTAAAGAAACAGGTCGAGTATTAGGTCTCCCCATATATGAGATTGATGGCTATTTAATGATCATAAGATCTGACTTTAGAAAGCAAGTATTATCTCTTTTATATATGCACCCGTAAAGAATTTGTATGAATAAGTCTGACTATATCATTGAAGGAAGTAAAAAAAAAAAAATCATCATCCTCTACCTGCAGATAGATGAGGAGCTTGTATGAAGAAGTCATTACCTTATAGCCAGAGTTTATAATAAAAAATCACAATGCTCACAGCACGTGCATAATAGAATAAAATAAAAATTTATATTTTTTCTAAAATTGAATTCTCTTTAATCACAAACATGATTAATCCATAAATATGATAAAGTATGAACAATAGGTCATACATTATTACGAAATTTGATTTACATTTCACAACTCTCCTCGAATTTGACTGGTTATGTAAAAAATTATTATAACCATACAAGTGTCCAATCTTCAACAATATTCACATGAATAAGTTTAAATGAATTTTACAAATAATATAGAAATGCTACGCTTAGAGTACTAGTTAGAGCTTACGTCTATTTATAATAAAGTTTGAATATTTCGTAATTTAATAACAATTTAATTTATTTCAATTAGAACTTTAATTTGAGTTACAACTAATTCTAATTAAATACAAATAAATCTCAAAAAATATAATTTCGAATATGTTTTTTATTTATCAAAAATCTTATATTTTAACTTTAAAGTTTTTCAAACTTTAAAATAAAATTCAACTCGATTAAATTACTTTTTCTCTCTCTAACCATTTTTATGTATAACTCTTCAGTGCAACATATATAAATTACAATCCTAAATTATATTTAAGATTTTTTTAATTTATCTTTAATTTATTCATTTCATCATACATTATTTTAAATAGATAAAGTATAAAATTAATATTTACTCTATTTTTGTCCAATAATATTAGTTTTTTAGTATTAGTATTTGGTATTTTAATGATATTTGAAATCTATTTTTAGTGTAAATAAAACTTTAGTCAAGAATTTCTTAAATTAATAATAATAAAAAATAATAAAACATTTTTCTTTATTATTTTAGAGTGATGAATCAAATATTAATTAGCCAACTACCCCCATATAATTTATATTATATCTAATAACTATAAATTGATTTATGTTTAACTATGATAGATCCTAAGTAATATCATAATACAACAATTTCTATTTGAGATACTTTAGAAATTTTAAGTTAAACATCACTTATACAAATATTACAAAGACTATGTTCTTGTTCTCGGGAGTTCTCTTACATCCTTATCCAATTGATAAAGCTAAGAGATTTGGTTTACCTATTTATTAAACTCAATATTGACAATGGAGAAAAACCCTGGCTTTGGTATAATAACTGGACGGATGCAACCCCCTCAACCAAAGTATACAGATACTTCTCTTGAGAAACCGCGTTCCACTTCATCTTAAAGTATCCTCTTTGATTCGTAATGGAACCTGGAAAGGAGATTTTAGAGGATTTGATTCTTTGGCCCAATTCTTCCCCCAATTAGAGAATGAATTACTAATGGATTCAATCATCTGGACTCTTAATTTGAGCAATAAATTCTTAAACAAATCATGCCATCAATTGCAAACAAGGGGCTTACAGTTGGTATCTTGGTCCTCTCCGTTATGGCAAAACACCTTTCAACCAAAAGCAACTTTTATTTCTTAGTTTGCGATTAAAAACAGGCTAAGGACTAAAAGCCAATAGTACAGTTATATGGACCATACTTGTGCTCTTTGTAAAATGGGCTTAGAAGATAGAAATCATCTCTTCTTTCTATGCAGTTTTTCAAGGGCAGTCTGGAGCAGGATCTTACTCATATTACTTGATACTGGATATCCCTATAATTGAGAGCAATCTCTTAATTAGGCCATAAATAATTCAAAAAAGGGTTAGCCAAATGCTATTTTATATAAGGCGGCATTCACTTCTACCATATACTTCCTTTGAAGAGAGCGGAACTATCGACTGTATGCCAATCAAGAAGAGGGAAAATACCAGTTGCTTGACAGACTCATAAATTGGATTCGATCTATCTTAACTGCCAAAAATCTTTGGAACTCTCTCTTGCAAGATATGAAGAGTAGACGACATCTCTAACATGTTTTAAGATGTAACTCTAATTAGTTTTTTTTCTTTCTATTAGTATTCTTGTTAGTATAGATTCAAGTTGAACCCTGAGTATTGTACACTTAGGTTTGTCTAAAGTTAATCCATTATTTATTTTCCAAAAAATTATTTGGATAGATACGTAAGTAATATGTTATATAAAATTCTCATGTCAAATCAGTAAATTTTTTCTCTAACAAGTACTAATAAATTTATTTAAACATTTTCATATTTTATAACTTCAGTTATTTCCTTTATAAAGAAAAAATATAATGTTGGCTAATTTCTTCTCTGTTAATATATAATATTAATAAAATAATGACTAGTAATAATTTAAATATAATATTTAAATATAATATGAATCTCATTATTATGATCTCATTATAATTTTATTTATATATATATATATATAGTTTTATTGTATATTTGAGACATAATTATATATATATAAGATAAAGAAAAATTTTAACTAATTATGTCTCAAATATACAATAAAATCTTGATTGTATGCCATTAACTAACTTGTTTGCCTTCAATCATAATTTTGCCATATCAAAATCATCTTCATGCCAGAGTCGGCCCAGCCAGCAGGTGTCTTTTTTGCATGCGACACATTATTAGGAAAATTTTCTCAGGTACATCCAAGATATCATGAAAAGATTTTACATATTTACATCGTAACTATTTACATGTTTGAGTCTTACTTGAAACTCAAAATTTGTATTGTGAATAGTCTGTGTTGGCTGAAAATAAGGGAGAATTGATGAGTTTTTCTTTTCTTTTTTTTGTGTATCGAAAATTAAGCTTTACCAATTAAGTTGAGTATACAATCCATTTCTTTTCTGGTGTAATGAGCTGAAGCTAATTCTTTATTATGAGAACTTGGTTGTCAGCAAGCTTTTGTTTCTTCGAATGCAGCTTGTGTATTGCTAATAATGTTTCCAGACAATAACTCAGAACTCGTAAACACCATGCTATGGTGGTATAAATGAACTTTTGTTGCTTAAACCAATACTGGTTTTCACACGGCAAGCAACTATGCAGAATAACGTTTCGAAGAAGCATTAGTTATGTATCTAATTTATTCCTTTCAGTTTCAACACTAATGAACAATGTGTATGCAAAAATAGCTATAAATGAACTTTTGTTGTTTAAACCAATACTTGTTTTCACACGGCAAGCAACTATGCAGAATAACGTTTTGAAGAAGCATTAGTTATGTATCTAATTTATTCCTTTCAGTTTCAACACTAATGAACAATGTGTATGCAAAAATAGCTATAAATGAACTTTTGTTGTTTAAACCAATACTTGTTTTCACACGGCAAGCAACTATGCAGAATAACGTTTTGAAGAAGCATTAGTTATGTATCTAATTTATTCCTTTCAGTTTCAACACTAATGAACAATGTGTATGCAAAAATAGCTGAACTTAAAACCCCATTTAGCTAGCATATTGTTTAGCTATGTTTCTCTTTCCTTAATGCTGTGAGTTCCAGTGAAGTACTCTTTAGTTGGCTGTGATAATAGTTTGGCTTATAACATAGGAAACAATGAATTCGCGGAATGTGAGCTTTTGTCATGGAAGGAAAGAAATGAGGAGATGAATGGAACATTCATTTGAAACTCCTAATGATCAATAAATCGTATCTGCCTCCCACTATATAGTGAGCTATTGGACTAGAATTTGAATGCGTACCCCTTTGAACCTGGGACACAACATGCAAGGGCCTTTTTTCTAAGGTGTAATGTTAAACCACCTTAGTTTAAATGTGCCCTCATATCATCTCAGGCCGTCCAAATTAGCATATGAGTATAATGTGCGATGTATTGTACTTCATTCCATTTTGTTCTTTAATTTAGTTTCATGGCATCATCTATAGCTGCAGATTTATCGATTTTGGCAGATCGTACGAATAGGAGTCAGAGTCATCCAATCCAACAGTCGTTAGTTCAAGGAACAGCTTAACATGTCTCCAAGGTCACCATACGTGCTTGTTTTTCCTTTTACTGGTCTTGATGTAACAAACTAAGAATATAAACCTTTTACTCGCCTAACGCATTAGTCAAAGCGAATTCTACCTCCATCTTTAAATATTGTCATGCTTAGCATTTCTCAAAATGCGGACTACCAGTACCACCCAGTAGGACTTACTGTTAATGAGCTTACAGCTCGTCACCAACAGATAAGCCACGGTAATGCTTGCTCTGGTACATGCTGAGATGAATGAATATTTGGAATACCACTTATGGTTTGTACCCTATAATGCCAACATAATCAAATATCCAAATGAAAAAAAAAGGGGGGGGGAACACCAAGTAAACCTTTGATATTGGAATAGTTTGATATAGTTTTATCCTTAAGCATGATTTGATTTGGTATTTATCTGACTGGCACTATGTAAATGGCCTCATTTTGTGATCAGCCCATTATATCAGTATGCCTTTAGTGCCCACGATTAGACCTTCTCCTTCCCACTAATCACAATTAAGAAAAGCCTCTTCCTTCTATAAATATGGACTCTTGAAGCCAATGTCCATCAACCAAGCTTCAGAGCAGGAAGAAAAAGTACATCAAGACACTTCTCCGTTCAATTTTGGTATTCATTTGTTACTTGGCTGCTGACATGTCTCTGTTACTGATTTATACAGGTTTATGATGAAGACAGTGCACGTAGTTCTGTTTTTTCTTGGATTGGCATTCTTGCATCATCAACTTGATGCTAGAAGGTTTGTATCAGAGGAAGTTAAGACAGGAGTAGCTAATAATCAGTTTGTGTCTAATATTCAATCAAGTCGTAGACTGGACGTTGTTAGTGATACTGTAAAGCATCCCGAACCTGATGATCAGCCTGGAAAGACAGCATCAGTGCCAACTGTCAATGACCATACTGATAAACAAACTAGCAGCACTTCCACTAATAAAACCAGCGACACTGATGATGACTCCAACAATAGTTATGGGAACTATGGCAATCCTACCGGATCAACTACTGAGACTCATCATTTTTATACAAGCGATTGCCTGCCTAAAAAGACTTGCTGATTAGTTATGAAAGCAGTGTAAATGTATATAAGATGAAAAATGTAGTGTAGAAGAGACATGGAGCAAGAAATGTGCTCTCTTCAAATAGGTAAATTTGCAATATTCATGTACAATTCCAGTGTTAGTCGGGTTCTACCATATGTATGTCGTGGTTCTATGACTTCAAGCTTCTACAGCTTATAATAAAAGCAATTGCCAGGTGTGCGCAGTTTCTAGTTTCAAGGACGATGCCTACAAATAAAAACATGTGAATCTCATCTTAAGGATGGAATCAACTTAATGGAGGAAAAAAAAATTCTTTAGAGGCATAAGCTTCTTTATTTTCAGACATCAGGACTCTGTTAACCCACTCCGTTCATAATTTGGTTTTAGATGACATGTATATTTCACAAACATATGCAACTGACAATAGGTAAAGACAGTTCCTTGCTTTGCGCTCTGGATCCAGATGTAAACAAGTTTAACAGTTTACCGGAGAACTGCAAATTTGCAATTATCTTTTCTCCAAACTTCAGAAATTTAAGTGCTTTGAAGCAATAACTAAAACTTACTTCTACCTTACCAATCACTACCTAAAGTAGAAACTTTGAAATCCGAGCCAATTTCTTTTTTAAGCTGTGTTATACATCATTTTTAACAGGGGCTTCAAATTGACTTTAATGGTTTCCTGTCTTTGTCCACAGTCAAGAATGAAAGGAGTTTATCGATTATTCACTAACCGAAAGCCACCATTAATAGAAGTGCTTAACCGTACAAAAGATTAAACTCAGAAGGGAAATGTTTTCTGATGTACAAGAAGCTTAGGTGCACACCATAATGTGATGATTACTTAATAACTGGTAACTACCATCATTGAACTTGGAACCTAGTATTTTCTCCCATAAGCAGTTAGAGGCAGTAAAAATACAAAAGCCATCATATTGTGTAAAGATCATTTCTAGCAGCAGAAGTGCAGAAGCAACAAGTATCAAATCTAAAACTTGGTAAAATTTGTGAAACAACCCCACGATTTGGGATCTTCTCATATATCACGTCCCTGAAGTGCATGCAAGTATCTGGCAAGCTAACCCGATGCACATATTCACTTACTAGAGATGTACTAATGTACAATTTTCTACAAGCAGAATATTAAAGTCACATTCTGCTGCAGTTTCCCACTATCCTTGACCCTATTATTGTTGCATTGCATTTATTGTCCATCCTAAGATCTCATAGGAAAGGACCCATGAAACACTAATTATAAGTAAACATCCTATCAAATTCAGCCTTGTGAAGGAGTCAAAACAAATATTAGTGATGGAGTCACATAATATCGAGGTCATCAATTTTTTCTGGACCTGGAATAGTAATAGGGTCTTGATTATGAAACTTTTCCTTTCCGTAAAATCATAGTATTTGTCCTAAGTTTCATATGGTCTTCTCACACATGCACCCATTGATGCTTTTTGTTAACTTGAGCAACTTCCAAGTTACCAAAAATCCTTGCAAGAACATGATCCATCTCTGAAATGATGATATCGCACTCGATCTCTCAGTATAATTTCTCGATTGTATACTCTTGAAATAAGCTTGATGGCAGAATGACAATCCTCACACACCCTAAGATTCTTCACAACCCGAATGGTTGATCCTGGTTTTGAGTTGATCAATCCAAAGGCAATTGCAAGCTTTTCACTATGATGCTTTAGTGCAGTTTGCTTCTCTTCCTCTTCTAAATCAAATAAAACCTGCGAAGTGTTTGGTGAATAACCCTCAATCTCTATCCTATCGATCATATCTTTTAGCATCAGATATATTTCCTTCATTTGTGAATGAGATCCATCGCCCATTCTAAATTCATGAACTGCACCATTCTGTTCAATCATACTAATTCCAGGAGTGGTCTTCACTCCTCTTTCCTTCATTAGCTTCCTCACGTTTGCAACATCATCCCACCTCCCAGCCTTTGCATAGATGTTTGATAATAGTGCATATCGACCACTATTATAAGGCTCCAATTCCAGTAAAATCCTCCCCACTTTTTCACCCAACTCTACATCACAATGTTTCCTACAAGCACCCAAAAGGGCCCCCCAAACAGCAGCATTTGGCTCCATTGGCATTGAAACTATAAGCTCCTCAGCATCAAACAAGTGACCTGCTCTACCTAGAAGATCAACTGCACACCCATAATGCTCCCTCTCAGGCTCAATATCATACATTTCCTCCATAGAATAAAAAATCTCTAATCCCTTTTCAACCATACCAGCATGAGCACAAGCATTTAAGACACCCACAAAGGTGATCCCATTAGGCCTAAACTTTTCTCTTTGCATCTTGAAGAAAAGCTCAATTGCTTCCTCTGCTTTACCATGCATTGCTAGCCCAGATATCATGGCATTCCAAGTGAAGACTTCTTTCTTTTTCATTTTCCCAAAAACACCCCACGCCAAGTCAAGTCGTCCACTCTTGGCATACATATCCGACAAAGCAGTACCTAAGATAGCATCAAATTGAATGGCATTCTTTTTAACATAAGTATGGATCCATCTTCCCTGATCAAGAGCCCCCAGGTTAGCACATGCTGCTAGAACACTCGATAAAACAAATTTTTGAGGCCTGATTTCCTCTCTTTGCATATGATAAAAAACCTCTAAGGCCTCTTTATAATACCCTCCTTTAACATAGCCGTCAATCATAGCACTCCAAGATATCTCATCTTTCTGTTTCATTTGATCAAAGAGCTCTCTTGCATCATTAACCATTCCACACTTGGCCAAACCACTAACCATTGCATTCCAAGAAGCAACATTTTTATCGCGCATGCTCCTAAAAAGTTCTTTTGCCGCCTCCACGTTCCCAAACTTTAAGTACCCATCAATCATCACATTAAAACAAAGGACATCCGATTCACCATCCTCATCAAGCATTCGCCTTGCATCCAGAATGCGGTAAAATTTTGCATACATTTGAATCCCCGCACTTCTAATGTGCACGTCTCCAGGAAATCCATGTTTAACTACATGGGCATGCATCTGCAACCCTTCATTGGTTGCCTGCGCAGCAGTACAAGCCTTGAACAACGTCGGATAAGTAAACTTGTTAGGCTTAGCATTCCGAACAACCATATCACGGTAGCACTCTATAGCCTTATGCGGTTCGTTGTTTTCTAGACAACCTTTGATAACAACGTTGAAACAAAAAACATTTGGATTTAGGACACAATCAAACACCTTCAAAGAGAAGTCCAAGTTGTTGAGATAAGGATTAGCATAGAATTTGACCAAAGTGCCAGAGACATAATGATCTTGGAAGTGGCCACTCCTCAATATCAAACCATGGAATTGTTTGAGAAAGTGGATTGAAGTGTTGTTGCAATTGGAACTTACGAGGGATAGGATGGCCTTTTGAGAGAGATGGGTGGTGGGTGTTGTCTCTGATGAGACGTGCTTTTGTTGAAGATGATAAGGTAGATCAGTGACGGCCGTTGTTGAGAGCATAGTTTACTTTCTGAGGATTGGCTAAGATTCTATCTGATATCAGGAAATTGCTGCTTTTTTGATGCTTCATTTATTTGCGGTTTTTTTAATAATGAAATTGAATTTTGGGATAATTATTACTAAAGTGGTTAATCTTAAAAAAAATTAATATTATTATTTAATTTAAAAAATAATAAAATATTCATACTTGTAGTAATTTCTTATAGAAGTAAGGTAAATTTCATAGTTAATGATGCTAAGTGTTGATGCTGTGAAAGAAACAGACCCAGAGCCTTGGAAGAAACCAGGACTGATCAAACCACCGTTGGTGAGGTCATGTTCCTAGATGATGTTGCAATAAGCTATACATAGACGACTCTTGCCCCTTGCAAATTTCTCACGTGTACTCAGCTTTGCAGAAATCTCCAGGCACTCTTCTCGCCATTTTCATAATTGCGCCGCTTCCCTCTACCGCGTCTAACACAATAATCTGTAGAATCATGGGCACTGATGGCGCAGCCTGACACAATACATTGTGTTGCTTGTTGCTGCCGACTGCACTAAAATTAAGAAAGAAGGCAGTAGACTGCACAAAGTTAAAAATAGTAGGAAGAAGAAAAAAAAGAAGACCAGCTGTCCAACTCCATAGTTGGGTGTACGCGTATGAAAAGGCTTATTTCTAATATCCCATAAATCTCTTCTTCCGTTAAATTCCCACAAAAGTTTAGAAAATGTTTTTCCTATTTAATTAGAGAGTTAGTATTTCTTTTTGTAAAATAGAGAGAGGTTGTACTCCTAAATTTTATAGTGAAATTTCTTTTTTCTTGCCTATAGTTTTTATCCTAATTTAAGAGTTTTTTATGCAAAATATATCTGTTAATTACAATTCCTTTAGTCCTATTTAGCTACAAATCTACTCTAATCCGATAGATTTTTACAAAAAGTGGTATCAAAATGAGGTGAGAAAATTACAACAAATTTTTTGGCGTGATCCGTTCGGAGTTCCGGTAAGCACAATGAAAGTTGGTCAACAGTAACCACAAAAGGTAACAACTGTTCATGCATTTATTTTTGCATTAAACTATGCAGTTACGTTAATTCAAACATACAGCACTATTCACGCATATGGTACTATTCATACATATGCATATGGTACTATTCATACATATGGGTACTATTTATACATAGAAGTACTATTTACTAGAAATAGTAGGAGCTAAATTCTGTTCCTGATAGAAGCAATGACAGCAAAATTTGATATTGAAAAGTTCAATCAAAGTAATTTTTCA
>JANQBM010000007.1:16958320-16973731 GCA_025594535.1 Erythroxylum domingense | reverse complement strand
TAACCTTTTCGACTTTACAGATTTACTAATCACATCTGCTGAATTAATTAGGATTCCAGTGTTGGTGTCTGGGGATACACATCCACTATTATCAATAATCATTAATGATTTGATTACTTTCCTGCAGAGATAATCTACAGCAGAAGATCAGGTGCCCCCACTTAACAATTAATCATTTTAACTTAAGACACAAACGAACACTGTCTTCCTGTTTTCTTTCATCTCACTGTATCCATGATATTGTGTATTCGTGTTATAAAACATCAGTACTGAGCCACGAAAACCAAGTAAGTGGTACAACTTATAACGCTTTTTATTTTGACTGTCCAAATCAATGGACCTAATTCCAGTTTTCCATAAAGTTGAGTTATGATTTAGCACCTACTTTACATTTAATTTATTTAAAGTTTTACATAAATTGTTCAAAACTTTAATTAATTAATTAATTATATAATATTAATTTAAATTATTCATAATTTTTATTAATAATTAATATATTAAATAATTAAATAATATATTTAGTTAATGGTAAATCTAGTTACAACAGAAAAAAACCATTTTTTTTGTTTTCATAAATTTTAAGAACTAGAAAATTTAAATTTAAAATTCAAGTAAGCATATTTTTATTAAATTTAAAAATATAAATAAAAAACAAATGAGCCTTTTTAGTGGATGAAATGATGAGTTAGAATTGCACGTAACCAAAATTTCGGGACACGTTAAATGAATTTTAAAAATAAGAATGATCCACTAATCACCCTACTGTAAGTACGTAACACCTAAAATAAATAGAATGTAACATTGTTAATTTATTTAAAATTCACTAGAAAAAATAACATTTTTTAATTTAAGGAGCATTTGATTCTATTTATGTTTTTACTGATGATTAAAAAGTCTAACCACTCCTGATAGAAGGAGATTATACCCATGACCTCTTGTTGGAGTCATTATTCAGGAGTCTCTGGCCAGAGCAGTTATGTGTTATGAAAAGAGTCTTCAATAACACATAGAGTAATAAGATCTCAGGACAAGAACTAACATCACTTGGATTAGTGTGTAGTAGTCAGTCTAGTAGGAATTGACAAATAGCTCAAACTCTGAACCAAGTGGGTTATAGTATGGTGAAACGACGAATTGCACGGTAATTGTCTATGAAAATATTCATAAGTCGGATAATTAACTATCGAAGATTTCGTATGTTAATCCACCTATATTCTGGTAAATTGGCATCATAAAACCTTTTATGATTTGCTTGAATTAAGAGTTAATTCAAGTGGCATGAAACCATCCATGATTTGCCCGAATTAAGAGTTAATTAAAGTGCCTAAAATAACTAAGAACTTAAGGGTCACACGCATAAAAGATTGGATGAAAAACAAAGTGTGCATGGCTGTTTTTTTAAGTAGGCCAAAGCTCAACAGATGTACATAAGTGAATTCTTCACTTATAGACTAAAGAGAGGTCTAACAAGTTCTAACACACTCAAGTGAGAGGATAAGGAGTCTAGAAGAGTTCTAGAGTAAGAAAAAAGTGGTCTTGAGTCTTCTTCATTTAATTTATGCAAATATTGCATGAATCTAATTGCATGCAAGATATTCTTGATCTATCTCTCCATTTAAGCATCTACTTGAATTCATCAAGTTTGGTGTTCCAACCACCCTTACACACTGCTTCTTCTTCATCTTTGCATGTTCTTGGGTGATCAAGGAAAGGTTTGGTGTTTGCACCAACCCAAACAAGGGGAAGAATCAAGAAAGGTGGAGAATTAAAAGGTACAATAGTGTTTAAATTTCATGTTCTTATGATTTGTCTATGCATGCATCTGTGTTTCTGGAATTTCGGGGAAGTCATGGGTCAGAATTCAGATTCCGACTCTTCCGCTGCATTGTCATGCATGAATCCATAGCTAACCTAACAATGGCACCCGAGCAAGTTTATGCATATATTAGATGATGTATTGAACATATGCAAAGTGTTTGTTGAGTTGTGACTAACATGCATTTTGATTTGAAAAACTTCGTATAAATTGTAGTAAAATTTTTTTTTCTAATTTTCTTTCACAAAAAAGTTTATAAGGTGTTATAACATGTTTCTGTCAAAGAAAATTGCAATTGAATGTCATTTGCTATTTTATTTCGAATTAATATCCATACTATTCATATGTTGATTTCTGGGAATTTATGGAAAACTGAATGTATGTGCTAATTTTGAAAATTTTGAAATACTTGTAGAAAATTTATGTTTTTGATTTTCTTTCACAGAAATGTTTATAACGTGTTATGTTATGTTTCTGTCAAAGGAAGAAGCAATTGAATGTCAGTTGCTATTTTATTTTGAATTTAGTTTCAATTTGATGCATGTATGAAGTTCGGAGAAATTTTGGAAATATGATGAACATGCATGCTTATAAATTCCATATTAATTTTTATAAAAATTATTTTTATGAATTTTCTGCATGCATATGCAAGATAAGATGTTGCCGCATATATGAGATGCATGACACTTGTTGTTAAAGTGATTATCTTATGCATGAACGATATAGAGTATGACTAGTGCAAGAAGTAATATGACAAATACCACAGACATGTGATATGCTGGCTAATTCCACTTACCTAATAAATAATTCCTAGGAATTAGTCTCTATAATTTTTTATTAGGCACATTTAAAATGTGCATAAGACTTTGGAATTTTTCCAGAATTAATTAAATTTTATTCAATTAATAAATCAAGCCAAAGTCAATATTGGTCATCTTTTTGAAAGCTGACAGAGTTGGACTTATTTAATGACTTATATGTATTTGTTTTCGTTATAGGACCTTAATAAAGTTTTTATGTGATAAGAAATATATTATTTTGATGATAGTAGCATTCTTAGTGCATGTGCTTCAAATTAGGGTTCCGTAAGTTTTTCGAACATCGAATCAATATTTTTTAGTGTCTAGTAGGTTAACTTATTTATCTTGATGATTTTGAATGTCAAGATATTTTTGGCTTATGCCGAAATTGTCTTGATAAATTTAAGATGACCTAGGGATATTATAGATGACTTATTGATGTGCGAAAATTATGAAAACCCTAAGGGTTAATTTAGAATTAAACCAAGTAGAGTATAACATTTCTAGTGTGACTAGAAAAAGGCATGTGTACTAGAATTAAAGTGTTTAATATGGACATAAACATAATTGAATTTTAGGGTTCCTAATCGAATCACATTCATAATTTGAATTATCTGAGAAGAACACTAGTACCTGATTAGTTTAAAGAGTTGAATCCAATCACGAACTTTTGATGCATAGTCAAGTCACAACCTCAATTAAACCTCCTTTATGTGATACATGCATTAGATGCATTTTAAGGGTGGTTATGAACATCAATTTAATTGAGTTGTCCATAATCTAAATATATATATTTGATGTAGATGTAATATCATCCAAGTATTGATGAGAGCTAAGAATAAATCCCTCAACTGAAATATTAGGACTTACACCTTTCGTTGATATGGCAAGAACCAGAGGTCTTTTAGAGTTGAGTTGTTGGGCAAACCCAAGCCCGCTCTACACGAATATGTTCAAACTATGGAATTTATATTTTCGGATTAATAAATTGATCCTAACTGGAAGCGTTGATTTGTTGGGCAAACCCAAGGTTAATGTAGATAAAGGCAAAGTTGGGTTATATACATGGAATGTATACAAATCAAGAGTTGATTACCCAATGAGTGTGCTAAATCAACAGTTGATGGCACAATTCAATAGTTGCATAACTGAATGCAATTGGTATGAATGATACCTACCGATTGACCTAAAGTGGACTATTGGGCTAAACCCAAGGTCATTCTTGGTGATATTGGATATCGACCTATTAAGAAAACTATAAGTTTTCTCGAATTCGTAGTGAGGGCTATGGATTTGAACAAGAATAGTTGGACCCATAATACACGTGATTAAAGTCCTTATCGATATGCATTAGTGTACATTCTAAAACTTTCTCTCATTCTTCTAGGTTATTGAATTGCCATGATGTCTTCGTCCAGTGTAAACCTACGCTCTCTATTATACTTCAACAAACTCACGGGACCTAACTTCTTAAATTGGCTACGAAATTTGAGAATTGTTATCAAATATGAGAAACTAGGATATGTCCTAGATGAACGACTTCCTGATCCCCCTGTTACCGATGCATCTGATGAGGATCAAAAATCTTACAAGAAGCTATTGGATGATAGTGAACTGGCTAGCTATATAATGCTAGCCTCTATGTTACCAAAACTACAAAAGTAGCATGAGGTTAAAGATGCACATACCATAGTTTACCATCTAAGGGAACTGTTTGATGAGCAAGCTTAGTCTGAAAGGTTCAAGACCTCGAGGTTGCTTTTCTACTATAAGATGGCTGAGGGATCATCTCCAGTGCAGTATGCACTGAAGATGTATAGATACATTGAGACGTTTGCCAATTTGGGTTTCATAATGGATCATGAATTAAGTATAGACTTAATTCTGACTGTTTTAACCAATAATCATTCACAGTTTATGCTTAACTATCAGATGAACCAAATATTCACATTGATACATGAGCTGATTAATCTGCTCAAAATAGTTGAGCAAACTATTAAGAAAGACATTAAGGTTGTGATATTGGTGGACTCTCCTTATGGTTCTCGCAAGAAAAATCAAAAGAAGAAGAAGAAATCCAAGAAGCCAGTGGGAGGTGTAGCCAAGAAGAAAGAAAAGGAGATAACATAAAAGGGAATATGCTTCCATTGCAACAAGGAAGGACATTGGAAGAGGAACTGTAAAACTTATCTAAAGTCGTTAAAGTAGAAGAAGGCATTAGATGCCCCACCGTCTACTTCAGGTATGTTATTTGTCATTGATGTTAATAGTATTTCTGATTATAACATTTAGGTATTAGATACCAGATGTGGCTCACACATATGTGTTGATATGCAGAGTCATAAGGATAGTAGATCACTCAAGAAGGGAGAGATGAACCTACGTGTGAAAATAGAGCAAAAGTTGGTGCATTAGCTGTAGGAACATATATTTTGTGCTTATTTTGGATAATTGCTATTATGTACCCATTGTGACAAAGAACATTGTATTTGTTTTATGTCTTAATAAAGTGGGATTTCATTAAACTTGTTCAAGCAATGATTGTTCAATTAAGTTAAATGAAATGTTGTATGGTACTGCTAGATTGTGCAATGGTATTTTCATATTAATATGTGTAATCCAATTTTGAATATCAATGACAATAAAAGACAAAAAAAGAGATAACTTAAAATCATCTTATTTGTGGCATTGTCGACTTTGCCATATAAATGAGAAACACGTGACTAAGCTACACAAGAGTGGTAGCTTAGGGTCATTTGATTATAAATCATATGACACATGTGAATCTTGTTAGGCAAGATGACTAAATTACCTTTTAAAGGAAAAGTTGAACGAGCAAATTGGTTATTAGACCTAATACATTCTGATGTATGTGGTCTGATGTCCATTCATGCCAAAGGTGGTTTTATGTACTTCATTACCTTTATTGATGATTCTTCACGATATAAGTATGTATATCTAATGATATACAAGTCTGAAGTATTTGAAATGTTTAAACAATTTAGACATGAAGTAGAGAAACAGCTCGGTAGAAGTATCACGACCTTTTGATCAGATCGAGGTGGTGAATACTTGAACAAGGAGTTTCTAACTTATCTCGAAGATAATGAGATAGTATTCTAGTGGACTCCACCTTACGCACCTCACATAATGGTGTGGCTGAAAGAATAAACTGAACCTTGTTGGCCATAGCAAGGTCAATAATGGGCTTAGTAAATCTATCGAAATCCTTTTGGGGTTATGCACTCGAGACTGCTATTTATATGACAAATAGAGTCCCTTTAAAAGTAGTTGAAGTTACTCCATATGAGATATGGACTAACAAAAAGTCATATCTTTCTCATATGAAAGTCCGGGGTTGTCGGGCTTACGTGAAGCGGATTCAATCAGACAAGCTTGAAGTGAAATCTGATAAATGTCTGTTTGTAGGATATCCTAAGGAAGCAATCGGATATCAGTTCTATAATGCTTTAGAGCAAAAGGTGTTTGTCTCAAAGCGTGCTATCTTTCTTGAGAAATAGTTTCTTCTAAAAGAAGACAGTGGGAGCAAAGTTAAATATGATGAAGTTCATGATGCTCGAACAGACGCAGATCAATTGTTTGAACCCAAAATTGTTGTTCACGGAAACGAGATAATAGTTGAACATTTTGACATACAAAATGTTAGTAGGTCAAGTAGGATATGCAAGGTTTCAGAGAGATATGGATTTCTCGTAAGTGAACAAAATGACGTATTGCTCATAAAGGACAATGAGCCTACAACCTATAAAGAGGCTCTAAAGAGTTCAGAATCTAAAAAATAGCTTTAAGTCATGAAGTTCGAAATAGATTCCGTGTTAGACAACCAAGTATGGACTTTAGTTGACCCACCCGAAGGTCTAAAACCCATTAGGTGCAAGTGAATTTTCAAGAAGAAAATCGACATAGATGGTAATATGATTACTTATAAATTGAGGCTAGTCGCTAAAGGTTATCATCAAAAATAAGGAGTTGACTATGACGAGACATTTAGTCTCGTAGCCATGCTTAAATCTATTAGAATACTCCTAGTCATCGCTACTCATTATGATTAAGAGATATGACAAATGGATGTGAAGATGGCTTTCCTGAATGGAAACCTAGTTGAGGATGTGTATATGATACAACTTGAGGGCCTTCATGCCCAAAGATGAAAAAAAAGTATGCAAGCTTCAAAAATTCATTTATGGATTGAAGCAAGCATCTAAGAGTTGGAACATCTAATTTGATGAGACAATCAAAGAGTTTAGTTTCTCACAAAATTTTGATGAACCTTGTGTGTAGAAAAAGGTTAATGAGAGTGCTATCATACTCCGTGTGTTATATGTGGATGACATATTACTAATAGGAAATGATGTCTCAAGTTTACAATATGTCAAAATTTGGTTGTCTTAGAATTTTTCTACGAAAGACCTTGGAGAGCAACTTATATATTGGGAATAAAGATCTATAGAGATAGATCAAGAAAGTTGCTAGGTCTTTCACAGTCGACATGCATAGATAAAGTGTTAAAGAGGTTTAGCATGGAACAGTATAAGAGAGGGTTTCTTCTCATGACTCATAGGATAAAACTCTCAAAATCTATGTATCCCAAGACATAAGATCAGAGGACTCGCATGAGTATGATCTTGTATACTTCGGCAATAGGATCAATCATGTATGCTATGTTATGTTCAAGACCTGATACATCGTATGCTCTAAGTGTTATGAGCATATATCAATCGGATCTTGGTGAGTGTCACTAGGTTGCTGTCAAAAATATCCTAAAGTACTTGAGAAGGACTAAGGATGTATTCTTGATATATGGAAATAGAGATCTCATAGTGAGCGGACATATAGATGCCAGATTTCAATCTGAACAGGATAACTCTAAATCCCATTCAGGTTATGTTTTCACACTGAATGGTGGAGCAGTCAATTAAAAGAGTTTCAAATAGGAGATGACTGTAGATTCAACAACCAAGTCAGAGTGCATTGCAGTTGCCGAAGAGGCAAAAAAAGTTGTTTAGATCAAGAAGTTCGTTATGAAACTTGGAGCAGTTCTGAGCATAATAGACCCGATACTGTTGTATTGTGACAACAATAGGGCTATTGCTTAAGCCAAGGAACCAAGGTCTTATCACAAGTCCAAACACGTACTCAGGAGATATCACCTGATCAGGCAGATTGTTGATAGAGGTGATATGAAGATAGAGAGTACTCACATATCAGTACATCATTGATTCTTTGACTAAGCCACTTCCTCAAAAGAAATTTGATTCTAGTGTACTAGCTTATGGTATTCAATACAAAGGCGATTGACTTTAGTACAAGTAGGAAATTGATAGAGTAGTGCTCTAAAGGCAATCACCTTTATCACTTTTGTACAAACTTTATTTTGATTAATAAAGCGAAAGGCAATTTTCATTAATTTGGTGTTCGTTTATTTATGAATTGATGTCGATCTTAAATTGAATTAATAAAGTCTATGATATAATACATAGCATGAAAGAAATCATGATGGATCATGATAATGAGATTCCTATCATGTACAATTATGTTAGTGTCTAAATTATCCCTAGTCTTAGGATTAACAAGGCAGGACATTATTAATTCGGATAGACTAGCACATGCTATACTCTTTGATTTGATCAAGCAATGAATCTCACAAACTGTAAGCATGAGATGTTTAGAGTTAACATGTGGATGCTTACTAAGAGTAGTAAGTACATCGGATGACCCGCTATGAGATTATCATATAGATGATCTATCAAATGTCAATGATTAATCTTAGCATAGCAATGGTGCAAATATTCTTAGAATTGAGGTACTCAAGGATATCTTGGAAACTAATCTTATGCTTTGATTTCATTTCTTATTGTCTTAAGACGAGGTCTCTCATAAGGTGGTGATTGGGTATAGCTATTGGTATTCGAAGGTAATTGGGTAGCAATAAAGGATTCACCACTCCTGATAGAAGGAGATGATACCCACGATCTCTTGTCGGGGTCATTACTTAGGAGTCTCTGGCCAGAGCAGTTATGTGTTATGAAGAGAGTCTTCAATGACACATAGAGTAATAAGATCCCAGGACAAGAACTACTAGATGTGACGTAGTCAGTCTAGTAGGAGTTGACACATAGCCCAGACTCCGAACCAAGTAGGGTATAGTATGGTGAGACGTCGAATTGCACGATAATTGTCTATGGAAAGGTTCGTAAGTATGATAATTAACTAGCGAAGAGTTCGTGTGTTAATCCACTTATATTATGGTAAACTGGCATCATGAAACTCTTTACGATTTGCTTGAATTAAGAGTTAATTCAAATGACATAAAACCATCCATAATTTTCCGAAATTAAGAGTTAATTCAAGTGTTTAAAATTACCGGGAACCTAAGAGTCACACGCATAAAAGATCGGATTGAAAAAAAAGTGTGTATAGCTATTTTTTAATGAGCCACAATCGTGGCCTAAAGATCGACAGATGTACATAAGTGAGTTCTTCACTTATGTACTAAAGAGAGATCTAACAAGTTCTAACACACTCAAGTGAGAGGATAAAAGGTCTAAAAGAGTTCTAGAGTGAGAGAAGTGGTCTTGAGTCTTCTTTATGTAATTTATGCAATTGTTGTATGAATCTAATTGCATGCAAGATATTCTTGATCTATCTCTCTATTTGAGCATCTACTTGAACTCATCAAGTTTGGTGTTCTAACCAACCTTACATACTGCTTCTTCTTCATCTTTACGTGTTCTTAGGTGATAAAGGAAGAGTTTGGTATTTACAACAACCCAAACAAGGAGAAGAATCAAGAAAGAGGATAATTAAAAGGTACAAAAGTATTTAAATTTCATATTCTTATGATCTATCTATGCATGCATCTGTGTTTCTGGAATTTCGGGGAAGTTATGGGTCGAAATTCAGATTCTGACTCTTCTGCTATATTGTCATGCATGTGATGCATGAATCCATGGCTAATCTAACAATTAGTTGATTTTTTTAAATTAATGAATTCTTATAAACTCAAATAAATTAATTAATTTTTATCTAACAATCTCTTTTTTAATTAAATATTAATTTCTTCGATAGGTAAGAATATTTTCTTGCAATTATATTTTAAATTCTTTAATTATATTTAATAATATGTCAATTTTATGATACATTAATACCGGTTGAACATTTTAAACCTTAAACATCTTGTTTTACCTGTTTAGTTTCATTCCCAATTTTTAAAAATTGATTTTATTATAAATTTTATTTTTTCAACAAAAAATTAATTATTAGTATCATTATAATTACATTTTTATTATTGAAAATAGTTAAATATTAAATAAAAATAAAGATAAGTTAATTTTATATTTAATAGATAATATATTTAAAATATATTTTAAAGATGTTTTAAATTAAAATATATTTATTAAATAGCTATTAAATTAATTTAATTAAACTAAAAATAATTGTTTTTAGTTTTCTATTGTTATTAAAATTAATTATTTAATATTAATTAATAATAAGAATTTTGGTTTGTTGACAAAATGTGGAAATTTTTAAAAAATTTACTTTAAAACTACAAATGGAAATCCGTTTGTATCATCGTTATGAATATTATAACGGTACCGGTATTAGTATTAAATTTGGTTTTGTTATGATATTGTATCGATACCAGTCAATACCAGGTATCATTTTATGTAATTTTTTAAATTTATGAAATAATCCCTGATTTTTTTAAAATTGCAAAATAGTCCATTAGTATATTATACTATATACTTTATAATTTTACATCAATTATGTCTCCAAAAATCATAATAATAGAAATTTAAAATAACAAAAATTCGTTCATTTTTATTAACATTAATTTTTATATATTTGACATATAATAATAACCAATATTAATATGAAAAAGATTGTTTAATCATCATACAAATATAATATTAAGAACAATACAAAGTATTTAAAATATTACAATTTCATCATATAATAAAAAATAATTACATTAAAAACATCAAATAAAAAGAATAATAAATATATGTTAGTCCCTTACAATTACAATTACAATTTACAACAAGAGTTTATGTTTAAGAACTAACTAGAAATGAAACCTAAAACAAAAATATTTACAATTATATTGCATATATAGAATTTAACATATAAATCAAATATACGTAAAATTAAAAAAGAGGGGAAATAAAAACCTTGAACTTCATTCAATCACATACGGGATACTCGTTATAACTGTATTGACCTCAATTCTTATTTGGTACAAAATTCTCATCATTAAGAGGAGCATCATCATCACCATCATTCAAATTCATTGCACCAAATGACATGTCAATGCTTTTCCATCCAAGATTATCTTCTAAGTTACTCTCATCTATCAAACTTAGTTCTTCAAAAACCTAATATGCCAAAAGATTGATATTATCAATGCAAATTGGATGTACTAAACTACTTGTTATATTAAAAAGTCCTAGTAAAAAGTAAAATAAAATCATTAAAAATTATAAGAAATTATATCTATCTTAATAATGATAATAATATACCTTTCTCGAAACTTTAAATTGTATCAAAAAAGACCAAATCAGTCAATCTTTTGTTCTCTAATCTATTCATTTTCTTAGAATGGATAAATTCAAATATGTTTCAATTCCTTTAACAGCCTGTTGAACTCACACATTAGCTTAAATTTTGAATTGCAAACTTTTGCAATTCTGAAACACAACTTCTAAATTGGTCCTACTAAGAAATTGTAAGTCGTAATACAACAAAAGTAAAATTTTAAACAAAATAAAGTGATGATTACACCTGGATTAAGTTTTGCTCTTTGACAAATAATAATTGGCATCCTAAAATCCTTAAAACCCTCTTTATAAATTATATTTGTGAGTTTAGGAGATCTTGCATCATCTTATGGGCAACAATTGTTGCAATAATTAATAACATTCCTATATTAACTTCAACTTTCTTTGTAAAACCTAATCTGAAATAGACATTATGATTCAAAAATTCCCCAAATACAAAATATAAAGAGTAAAGTTATCTTTCCTATCTCTCATTGAAGAGTGTAAGATAAGATGTGTACAAAGAAGACCTATTTTTCATATTAGCCTTGATTACTTCTTTCACCCTCTCCATGACATCATAAAAACAACTTATTTTTACGTTTTCCTCACCATTAGCTAGACAAAGCACCATCTCCAAAGACTCACAAACTTGGATGATAAATTCACATTGGGATCAAAATTTATTATCTTCAAGTATAATTCTGAAAATCTCCAATCTAGCGTTAGACATGACATATTGAGATGTAACCCACTTTTAACTTATAAACATCTATCTCAACTATTTCTGAATTATAATAAAACATTGAAGTGATAAGAAATTTGTTGTAAATCTTGTAATAACAAGAAAACACAAATTCATACCATTGGTGAAATCCTTTATCATTAAATTCAAGACCCATACACTATTATAGATAAACTTTGTCACATTTCTAACTTTTTGCACAATCTCATTAATAATAAGAAAATACGGGACATCCCCTATATTTTCTAGCATTAAGTTAATGCAATATGTGCAGCATAAGGAGTCCAAAAATAAGAACTATACTTGCTTTGTAATCTTCTTCCAATTGCTTTATAAGTGAAATCATTGTCAGAAATGAATTGAACAATATTTTTCTGGCCCTACTTTATTCATAACTTCATCAAATATTCCAAATAAAGTTAGATGCATCAATAAATTTAAAAAACATTGAGCCCGTTTCAGAATAAACCAAAAACTTAATAATAGACTCATGTTTCTTAGTTGTTCAACTATCACACATGATTGAACACCAATAAGTAACTCAAGTTATTGTTCTTTCTTCCAAATAATGTTTAATTTCATAAACAGAGTTATTCAAAAGTTTACCTTTATAGTCATCAATAGAAGAAGATTTGTATCTCAGATCGTAAAAGGCTATAATATCCACCATAGACTAATAATAATAACATTGGGAAGCAGTGAATGCTATATATGAATCATTCCACCATCTAGCCATTGCCATATCCATATTATGAGTCACTTCTCTTGATTGTAGGATATTACGAATTGAAGGTTGAGCTTTAGGAGTTGTTCATGTTGTAAAAAAATTCGACACCTGCCTTCTTCTTTTCCTAACATCAGGTTTAGATGCAACATTCACTTCTTGCTAGGACGAAATACTACCACCTTCAACGTTTCTACTATCATCCTAAACACCGACAAACATATTTCCACTACTAATTTTATAATTCAATCTCTCTCTTTTATCTTTCTCATACTGATACTCTTCAAGTAATGTCTTCATTTGTCATTTTAGATTATGGCTCACTTTTTTACAAGCTTCCACATTTCCTTTAACCCCAACTAAATGCTTCTTTAATCTGGTGATTCCTCCAACTTTCAAATGCATGTTACAAAACAAGCAAATAGTATAGTTATTCATACCAAAGACCAATGTAACATGAGCCCAAGTTGGATATATGTATCTTTCTGAAGTGGTTGAATTATCAGTTGTATTTGAACTTCCTTCCCATTGTAAAAATAATTGAAGACATATATTAAAATAAAAAACACAATTTAATTATCAACTACTATTACAAAATATTTATTGTTTAACTTAAAAGTTCAAACTAACACAATTACACAATACACATATACATCTTATATAATATAACTCATTTTATATTATTAGATCATAAACGATTCAATTTCATCTAACATGATTCACCATTAAGTCAAAAACTAACAACAATATACATAATTACAAAATACACATATACATCTTATATAATATAACTCGTTTTATATGATTAATTGATTATATCATGCACATTTCAATTTCATCCAACATGATTTACCAATATATCATAAACTAACAATTCAAGTATTCAACATAACAATTACACAATACACATATACAGCTTATATAATATAACTCATTTTGTATGATTACATCATACACAATTCAATTTCATCCAACACAATTTAACAATAAGTTAAAAACGAACAATTCAAGTATTCAACACAGATAATTACACAATACACATGTACATCTTATATAATATAACTCATTTTATACGATTATATCATACAAAATTCAAATTTTATCTAACAATACTAATAAGTCAAAAACTAACAATTCAAGTATTTAACACACACAATTACACAATACACATGTCTATCTTATATAATATAAATTTTTTTGTACGATTACATTAGTCAACCATAAACTAAAGACATACACTCACAACTATAACATATCCAACTTTAATCATAACTCACAACTATAAGTTTACAACTTAATCTATGTAATCTCATAATTCAACTATAAACTAATATATTTTGTTTACTTATACAATTCAATTTATAATGCTTATAATTAGTTTGTTTTCTTAACTAGTTTTAATCAATATTGTTACTAAAATCTTAATTCCCAACTTTGATTTAACAATCTTTTATTCACCAATTTTAATCAACAATACTTAGTTTCTTCCTGAAATTTTTTAATGCATTAATTTTCTTCATAAATTGACAATGTCTAAATTACATCGAAATTTAATAAACTCACACAAACAATTTCAAGTTTCAAATCCAAATTTTCTAATGCATTTTTTTTTCATAAATTGGCAATGCCTAAATTATATTGAAATTGAATCAACCCACACAAATAACTCTAACTTTCAAACTCAAATTTTCTAATTCACATAAACAATTTCAAGAACTCCAAGAATTCTAGCAATTCCAACCATTACAAAACACACAAATACACAAACAAATATAATGCAATTAAAAGTCAGGTCAGTTTGATATAGTTCAGGTCAGTCGGGTTTGGATTTAAATTTGGAAAATTGAAATTCTAAATCTGCAGATTCTACTACACTCTACACTCCACACGCACTGGGCATGGTAGTGGACAGATGGTTAGCGTGGTGTGCACAAAAGAGTGGAGAGTTGCCAAAGAGAGAGAGAGACATAATTGGCTGTGACCATGAGGAAGAGACGATGGTGGAGAGTCATCGGAGAGAAGAGTCGTCGGAAAAGAAAGTCAATGGAGAGGAAAACTGAGAGAAAGAGAGTGATTGAGTGAGAGAGAAATGTGAGAGAGTAGCAGACAGTGTCGGGGTGGGGCAGTTAAGTAATTTTCCTTTTTGTAAATTGATCTTCCAACAAATATCGGTCAAATATCTATTAATACTGTAAATTTTAAAAAACTGGAAGACCAATTTGTAAAAAAGAAAAATTACTTAACTACCCCTTACCCTAGATAGCAAATACTGACCGGTACTAGCTCGTACCACGTAAAATTGCCGATACCAATTGATACCGATGATCAGTACTATTATATTTAGTTCCGTACTGTTTTTTAATTGATACGGTACAAACTACATTATACTGATACGTAAAAGAATTTACTGACAATTAATCAATTCGATATAGTATCTTCTTATTTACGGAAGCAGAAAAGGACTATTGGAGAGGCCATTATTCTTCATGCAATCACAGGGTGCTTTTAATTAATAACAGGTAATGTCAACAGATGTTCTCCAAAGGTACAGGAAAGGAACCATTTTACTAAGCCATTATGATACCTGCCATCATTGCAAGAATGACTTAATTTGCCATCAAGCCCAAGACACTTAGCGGTAGCAGGCATTATCTAAATTTGCCATCAAACCTAATACACTTAGCGGTAGCAGGCATTATCTATCTGAATTCTTTTTCCTATCAATTCAAAAGTACCCTGGCAACATATGACATATTAGGATCAAACCT
>JANQBM010000007.1:16883501-16904369 GCA_025594535.1 Erythroxylum domingense | reverse complement strand
TGAGATGTGGTAATTTACCACATCTGGACCCGTTTCTTTGGTCCGACCCGTTCTCTGGAAACGGGATGTTACAGGATGGAATGGACGAAGGAAGAAAAAGTATGAGTATATGCACTATAATTATGAAATAGATGTCAATAGTAAGACAATAGTTACACAAATGATACTTTTTTCTTTTTTCTTTTTTTTTGACAACATAAATATAACACATACATATAAAAATATATTTGTTGCTTCTCTCTCTTTTTTATATATTTTTCTCTTTTTCTTTCTTTATAACACACAAGTAGAACCTTTTTTTAACTAGAAGAAAATACAAAATAACCTATTGACACCATACAAAGATGCACGCATGTACTTAAAAGTAATGGCTCAAGGGGCTAGCAATAGATAGGTGTTTATGGGATTGTGTTTAGGTCAAGGGATTTTGAAAGAATGCCTCTATCATGTTTACAAAATTCTAGTTCATAAAACTTTGATTAAGAATTGAAACAAGTTTTAGAGAGATATGAAATAAGCAGATGCACACAAGAATTAAAAATTTAGGCCCAAATATCCTTCCAAAAAGGGTAATATCTCTATGAACAATCTCAAGTCTTAAAAACATAAAGTGCTACTTTATCAACATGCCTTCATTTACTTTGTGTTGAAAAAATTGAAAATAAAATTAGTCAAATCCTACTATCATTTAAAGAAAGGTAAGTATTCAAAAAAAAAACTCAAGAATCACTTTGAAACTTATAAATTTTTGAACAAACAAAAGTGACAAGTGTCGAATGAGGGAGAATTTAAATTGAGGCAAATTTCTTAAAATAAATTAGTCTTACAATAGTGTGACGCCGTGGCGAAAAATGAGCTCTCCATGGTGAACGTATCAAGCAATCACTACTGCAGTGATAGGCAAGCTCGCTGCGGCGAGAAATGAGTTTTGTCCGCGGCAAAGACACAATATGCCGCGGTGAAAAATGGCATAAACTCAATTTCACAGTCACCAAGTTTGATAGTATGCATAATTGACAAACACAAACATATAAATGGCCAAAATGAAGTACAAACAAGAGTTATAAGATGGGAAAACCTCCCCCACACTTAAACATCATATTATCCTCAATGTGAAGTAATCAGAACACAAGAGCAATGGACAAAAATAAAGCAAGTGAAAGGAAAAGGCGCAGTAACAATAAATGGAATAACAAAACGAAGTAGATACATATGATGTGCAAAAAGTTGGAAATTACAAATAAACTGTGCATTGGACAAACAAACTAGAAAAATACAAGAAAAAAAAGAAACACTCGAACTAAGCTACTGGGGGATCATCCCCTGCATCTGCAGGAGCATCGCCCTACAGGCCAGCACCAAGAAGTAAGTCATCATCATCGGAAGGAAGCTGAAAATGTAGGTGCTGGGCAAGCAACGCATCCATCTGCCACCGATATCTCCAATCGTGCTCCTGTTGGGCTATGGCCTGATGAATAGTATCCCAGAGGATAGCCAGGTCAGCAGATAAGCCATCTACTCGGTGAGCGAGGGACTGCAGAGTGATAGGTGTAGGCGAAGCTAGAGCGGGATGATCGTCCTCGCCAGGCAAGGCCTTGGTATGAGTGGCAGCAACATCGGGAAAGGAGGTGGAAGGGGTAGGGAGTGGGGCGGGTTATGTTTTTTAAGCTGAACGTACCGAAACAGTGGGGCCGGGTCAAAATAGCTATCATTGGGGTATTCCATGATGCGATGGGCCCAGAATATGTCAGTGATGAGGTATGGAAAGATGATGGAGTTTGTAAGCTTGGCTGTGGTGATGGAATCAAGGAGGGAGGAAGCAATGGCATCGGCTATGTTGACCAAGTGGCCAACCATAAGAAGGTATATGAACAGGGCCTACTGTTTGGTAATGTAGGCGAGGTGGGAAGTGGGCATGATGTTGTTGCTGACAAGATGAAGCCAAGGACGAGCGTTAGGGCGGAGATCGGAACCCTTGAAGAACTAACAAGGCATCACATTACTTCCCCCAAATCTAACAAGGCTCTTCCTACGGTAACTTTCCCTATTGTGCATAGAATGGTAAAAGATCCAAGGTCTTGACACTTGACAGGTATTTGGGGTTTAAACAGAGCTGACACATTTGAACTCACTTGGATTCTCTCATTGGGCCTAAACTTCCTCTTGTTGGCGCACAAGTCCTTAAGATACTTGGCATAGGCCAGAACTCTTTTCACTAAATTAAGCAAGGGAACATTGACTTCAAATTTTCCAAACAAATCAATTATATCCTTTTCATGCTTAATTTCAACCATACGCTTGCTCATTAAATATGAATATGGAAAAGGAAGGTCTTGAAGATTTACCTCCTTACCTTTGGCTTTATGCTTGCTTGATTACCCATGCTTAACTTTGTCCTTGGAACTCTCTGAAGTAGCTCCCTTATTCTTTGACGCAGACTTCCTTTTGTTCAATAAGGACTCTTTTTTGAAACTTTCAGACTTCTTGATTTTCTCCTGTGGTAAAGGCATTTCTTCACTCTCAATCTCCTTATCATATGCTTCTTCTTCTTGATCATTAAACCACATTTGTTTCCCACTTTGCAAGGCAATTGCATTCAGACTTTTTGGATTCATCACAGTGTTAGAAGGAATTTTTCCGTTGCTTTTTGCTTGATTCTCGCTCAAATGGCCGAACAATTGGGTCACATAAGAGTTGATATTTTCTGCCTTTGTCTCCCATTGCTCCATTCTCTTCTCTAAAGCATTGAACCTAGCAGCTATTTTAGAGGAATCCTGCTGGATGAGCGTGGCTAGTGCATTGAATTGATTGGTGTTAGAATTCCTCTCTTCCTTCATGAAAGTCATCATATTTTGTAGCAGTTGATTGATGTCCTTTTTGGTTGGGACAGTCAGAGCTTGTTGTGGGTTAGAGAGCTGGTTAGTGGAAGTGCCAGCTCCTCCTCCTTATTGAAATTTGTTTGGAGCTCTCCCCTCTTCATTCCTCCAACTGAATCTAGGATTGGCCTTCTAACCCTCATTGTAAGTGTTGGAGTAAGGGTCCCATTTCTGATTTGTTCTTACTGGATACATTGCTTACACCTCCTCATACTGACCTGGGCAATCACTAGTTATATGCATTACCGACCCACAAGTACCACAACTGGGTGCAGTAAGATCCATTAAAAATGATGGACGATGCACATTCATGTTCTTCAATTCTGCAGTGATGAAAGATAATTGTGAAGTGATTCTATTCTCCAATGAGTCAACCTTAGACTCCAGACTCTCCATTCTTTTAACTCGAGTTGTTGAAGCTCCCAACTCATAGACCCCTCTGGTATCTTTCACACTATACTATTGATGATTCAAAGCCATCTTCTTGATCAAATCCCATGCTTCTGAAGCTGTAAGATCAATCAAAGAACCTCCTGATGCCATATTCAACACACCCTTATCTTGACTTTTCAACCCATCATAAAGGTAATGCACTAACTGCTCATCAGGTATCTGGTGATGGGGGCATCTGGACAGTAGGTCTTAGAAACGATTCCAATAATCATAAAGAGACTCATCATAATCTTGCCTTGCTGAAAAAATCTCTTTCCTCATTGATGAAGTCCTGGAAGTTGGAAAATACTTCTCCAAGAAAGCTTTCCTCAAATTGCCCTAGTTATGGTAAGCATTTGCCACATGTCTTGGAAGGCTCATGTACCACTCCCGTGCCCTTCCTTCCAGGGACAAATGAAAAACCTTCCATAGAACTTGGTCTAATGAAGCTCCCACTAGCTTCATACTCTGACAGATCATAGACAAGGATTATAAGTGCATATAGGGATCCTCTCCTGCCAAACTATGAAATTTAGGAAGACAATTAATAAGTAATCCTTTCACTTCAAAGTTAACATCAAAATTAGGACAAGAAACAGTAAATGGATCATAATTCACATCAGAAGTTGTTGCCTCCCTAATGGTTCTCAGTCTCTGATTCCCATTATTCTCTCCAACTCTCTCATGCTCTCCATTTCCTCCATGATCACCATTTCTAGGTTGGTTGGCATGAAAGTTAGGATCTTGTAGAAAAGCGGGATTCTCATCCATGATCACTCTTTCTCTCAACTCACTCTCACTAGTGGGCTGATTCAACTCCTCTTCCATAACTATCCTTCTTCTCTCTTGTTCTTTTCTCTCTTTTCTCTCTTTTCTAATCATCCTTAAGTGTCTCTCAATCTCAGGTTGGAAAGAAACAAGTCTAGCTCTCCGGGACATGCACAAAAACAAGTTAAATGAAATAAATTGCAACAAAATTTACTCATAGAAACACATAGTCAAATAAAAGGTGAGATGTAAAGGATGTTAGTGTATGATGTGTAAGAGTATGTATGAAGATGGGTATGTGTGAAAGATGCTAAGCATGAAAAAACCAACTATGAAAGTATGCTTTTGTTTATGTTTTCAAAATGTATGCTATGCAAAGAAAAATAAAAAACTATACTATGGACAAGTATGAAATCAAACTATCCAAAATGAAATCTAAAGGAAAATGTTCCTATTAGCAACGACAAACAAAGAAGACAATGGTTATCCTAAAGAAAACCAATTTTTGGGTTCCCCGGTAATGGCGCCATTTTGATCGATGTGTGGTTCAGTCTTTGGATCACTTCATTAGAAACCAAATCAAAAATTTAATTCCAAGGATTGAAATATAGAGTGCAACCCCTGGTCGTCTCACTTAATGGAACCTAGAGCAAATGATCTAAGTTAGCCTAATTGTCATGAAGTGCAAACTAAATTAGTTAAGAGTGGGGTTTTGGATTGTTTTGATTAAACTAAATGAATTGAACTAAATGAAAGAAAAGTGTATTAAAAGGGTGTTTTTGGATTTTTGGGAAATGAAAAGTGAAAACTCAAAAAATGATCAAATGTGATAAAATCCTCTTGAAATCGAGCTTTGGCTATCATGGTTCAAAACAAATCTTTTGCGAGCGAAATTCACTAAGTTTTCAAATGGTAAAACTTAAAGAACTCTTTAAGTCCAAGGTTTTAATCAATGAACTCCATTTCTTAAAACCTTTTTGAATGCATCTTAGTGTGTGTAATGGGCAAGTTAATGCAATTGATCAATTTGGATCAAGCATAATCTTAATATCAAACACAACTAGGCAGAAAAAAGAGAATTAATACAATCATCAAAAAGACATATATGAAACTTCATATATTGAGCATCCAAGTTCTACATAAACAAATCCATAACACAATACATTGTTCAACTCTTGATTAAACTCTAATCAAGAAAAGTCTAACTACAAAGCATAAATCCTAACTCAGGAGTTTATAACAATGTAGTCAAATATGACAATGTAAAACTACTCCCTTTTGAAGCCCATCGAACTCAAGTCATCGCTACATCTTCAAGAGGAAATGGTGCTTAGCCAAGCATCACTCCAGGAGAACTAACAACTATAGATACACCGATAGCATCCATGGCAATAGCAACCAAATGATGAGAGCGATCATGAGAAGTGAAAAATGGGTGATGGATGAAGGTCGAGAGTGAGAGATGAAGTGTATATGTGTCAAAGTGTCGGCTCTCTCTTGTAATGAATGTCTATAAAGTGTTGTCTACATAACCTAATTTGGCATGTTTTTAAATGTTGGGTCAAGCGTTGGATCGAAACAGTGAGAGATTTTCCCAAATATGCTCCGATTTTTGATGTTTCACCATGGCGACAGGCAAGCTCGATGCGGCATTGCGTGTTTTTTGGATCCTTTACCGTGGCGAGAGAATTAATCTTCGCCGCAAAAAACTTTTCCCGAAAGCTATGATCTCCTGTTGACTTCAATTCAACACGTTGACTCCCTTCTCCTTGAGGATCCTACAATCAAAAATAGCAATTTGCAGTATCAATTGTTCTTAGAAAACTTAAGAAATGCAATTAATACCAATTGTGACAATTTTTACTATCAAATTGCATAAAATAAAAGTGCACACTCAAGGATTAATTTAAGCACAAAATAAAGAATTAGGAGTCAAAATATATAATAAAGCCCATGAAAGTGTTGCCAATTTAGATAATAAACTTGGGCTCAATTAACAAGTTATATAGAATTAAATATGTTCACACTCTCTAAATGTAACTGATTAAATACAAGTCTTGATACTTATATATATATGGATATTAATGTGAGTTCTCATAAGCTGCATTACATAGTTGTTGAAATGCTTTTTGGAAAGGCTTTTTTAGTGAAAAATAATATTGTTCCTTTCCTTCTATACAGTTATAACTAGGAATGATAGAGCAATGCAAAAGAATCAGTTGATGGTTTTGTTTGGGAATTTAAATCAATACACCAAACCTTGATTTGACTTAAGTCATTTGGAAACTCACTAAAAACTCCCTAATCAAACTTTTTACATTAGTGCTCTCCAAGTTTCAATAAAAATGTTATAGTTAGCGAATAGGTGATGTAAGTTTTATTTGGCTCTTTTACAAAGAGTGCACTAATTAGTAAGGTGTAGGAATTTTGAAATCATGTCAACAGTTGGTAGCTTACTCAACATGGAAAGCTAAAGGGTTATAGATGTTATGGTTGTTGGTGAATCAACCATACAATCTTTTCTAAGAAAGAATTGTCATAGTGTTAGCTAGAACCTATCTACATGAGTGAGTAGTGAATTGCCATTAGAAGTATGTTTCCACATGATTATTTCATTATCAAAATTGAAAAAAGCTTCTATAATTTCAACCTTTAAAGGATGGGAATTAGAGCTACTCTGATTAGTTCCTTTCTTGTTAGAGCTTCTACAATGGAAGTCTTTTTGTTAAATTAGTGGTCCAAGAGTAGAAGCTAAATCCAATTTGTCCAAAGGACCTACAAATAGGTATTTATCTTGCCAAAAGTTGGTAGTTTCACCATTTCCAATAAAGTAAATAAAATGAGATCTCATCCTTTCTCTAGTTTTAAGAACAACTTTCAGGATGATAAAGGTAAGATTATCACTGTTGAAACTCCATAAATGCATATTCTTAATGAATTAACTGTGAATTCATTTGCACCAGAGTTCTTTCTTATTAGTAAGTAGCCTCTACAGTCTTTTGATGAGAAAAAATGTGTTGAGAAATTTGAGAGAGATTATATTAAGACCTCCCTAACTTTTAGGTATACAAACATCCTCTTATTTTATCTTCACCTTGTAAAGATTACCCTTACAACTAGTCAATAAAAAATTGTTAAAGATTTTGTTGACTATTTTGATGATTTTAAAAGGGAAAGCAAACTGAGCTGCCCAATAAACACTGATGGAATTTAAGATAAAAACAATAAATTATGCTCTCCCTGTAGTTGAGAGATTTCTAGAGCTCTACGAAGTAATTATGTTATTGATTTTAGCAATTAAGCTAGCATAATCCCTTGAGCTTATTCTTGAAGCTACAATAAGAATGCCAAGGTTCATCAAAGTTAGTTGCTACTATTTGAATCCTATGATAGAAACCAGTGTAGAATCCAATTTTAAGGCATTTTTTAACAAAAATAATCAACTTTTAGAGCAAGTTACTTAAAGGTCAGACTTCTTATTAAGCATTTTAAGGGCTTTCATAAAAGTTGACACAAAGGATGAATCCACTTTGGAGAGTAATATGAGGTCATCAACAAAGTATAAATGAGATAATTTGACTCTTCTACATTTAGAGTGGAATTTGAATCCCTTAGTTCTCTCATCAACCTTTTAGAGTAGTATATTAAAGACCTCCATTACTAAACTATAGAGATAAGATGAAACTAGGTCTCCTTGTCAAATTCCTTTGCAACTTCTGATGGTGTTAATGGGATGACCATGAACAAGGATGCTATAGTAAGGTGAAAAGATGCATAGAGTAATCCATTATATGAATTTTATCGAAAAATCAATAGTAGACAAAATACTGGTAATGAAGTCCCGATCCACACTATCATAAGTCTTTTTGAGGTCAATTTTAATACATGTCAATTTTAATGTAACAATTGCCCATACCTTTCTTCTTTGAGTAAACTCTGAGCAACTCCTGAAGAATTACAACATTATCCCAATAGATCTACCAGGGATATAAGCACCCTATAGCTTTGTACTATGATTTGGAAGGATCTTTCTCATCCTATAAGATATTATTTTGAAGATCAATTTGTAAATAGAATTACAACAAGAGATGAGACAAAAATAGAAGAAATACTTGAGTTTAGTAATGAATGTTTTGCTAATCTAAACCAATAAGGAACTATTGTTCAAGAATTCTTGAATTGAATCTGATACCATATTCCTTGTGAGAGGTCAAGCCTTAAGAAAAATTCATATTGAATCAATTAAGACAATAAATAGTGCTTTAGGCAACAGGCAAAAGAGTAGCTATAAGTACAATTATTGTTGCCTTTTTATTAAGGAAACATAAATCATATCATTATAAGAAGTGGCGTTATGATAAGTATAAGGCAACAGAATTTTTTGATTTGGAAAAAAAATAAAAAATATTGCGTTAAGGTTTGACTAAGGCAACACATTAGTTTCAAACTATAACAACAATATTAAATAGATATTGCAACACTTTTAAGTCTTTATAAGGAAATAAAGTGAATTTTTTAAGGCAAAAATTTGTAATAATAAAGAAAAAATGTATTCTTTCGTTACCAATATTATTTAATGTAAAATCAAACGCGTATCATTATGTAGGCAATATTTATATGTACATTAAAAGAAATATATATATATTAATGTATGTCATAATTGCGTATATATTGCTAAATGTAAACGACCAAAAAGCTGCATTTTTATATAATATATAGTCCATAAGGACTTATAAAATTCAGCATTTAACATATTTAAAATATAAAATCAAATTACATGTGCTTTTACTATTATAAAATACAAAAGCAAATTCTATAATTCTCAACAATTTCAAATAAAATTACATGTGCTTCAACAACTCTTCATCATTTTTAGAATTAGAAGTCGGTGTCAGACTTCTTCACATTGGCTTTACAACCTTTCTCAAAGTCCTTTGGAATTATAACGTAAAGAACTATAAGCATTCCAACTTCTTGACAGTTAGTTACAATCTGTGAGTAGATATCTAGTTATGATGAGGACGAGATTCCATTCAATATTAGATATTATGGTGGATATATTGAGCACTGATGCTTAAAATTGAATTTTGAGAATTATTATAGACAAATAGTTGATAAGATAAATATAAGAGGTGTATGTTTCATTTTATTCATGCCACATGCTTCTTGTAAGCTAATCTATTAATGTCAAAAACTAAAGAAAATGATGTAGCTTTTCTCATATTGCTCACATTCACTAATAGAAAGATTCATAACTATATACCATAATCACATAATAATTACATAATATGAAGAGAAACCTAACTAACCTTAGCACTAATTTTATCAAGACGAGGAATATAGTCCTACAAGTCCATCTCATCACTTAGTTTCATTTTAGAAGTGCAAAACTATATAAAGAAAATTAATAATTTCATAATCCCAAGTTTGCATAATCTTAAAGCTGCATAAAAGCAAACAATTAGCCAAGAGTGGCTCAATGACTCTACTTTTTAAATTCAAAAAAGAAAATCCTTTTATTACTTTAGCTATAACTTAACTAACCAAACATTTTTGGAGGTAATAATCACACAACTTTTAACAAACTTAAATAGTTCTTCAAAGTAACAACACTCACTGAAAGTCCCTAGGTAAAGGTCCTTATTCCCTGCAACGCTGCCAATCCTAGCTTGCCATCTTCCATGTTGACGATGCCTAGAAAGTATCGAAACATAAAGATTCAATAGTTCCTGATATTGCATCTCTAAGTAATTGTTTGGTCAATGTTGTGCTAGTTGTCTAAAGCCACTTAAATACTAGACTATTGAAGATTTAAGCTTCCTTGTTAGTGCCGTTGGGAAACCTATCACTCTTAGTTCTTAAATTGCATGCCTATAAAGGATTAATTATGCACAATTATGTACTCAAGTAACTAAGGATACTAAAATCCCTTCTTCTATAGATATTAAGAGACTCACAACTAAAGGTGAGCTAGAGGTTTTTCTAGTTTAACTCACATATCCTTGTAAGCTAATGCAAACCAAGATATGGAAGCCAGCTCTAAATAGATTCAAAATAAGAGTGTTATGATTAATATATATTGATTTTCCTATCTTTAATATTTTGATTTTAGTTACAAATTGTCATGTTTAATCCAAAGTTGAATGAAATGAGGGTCAGGGGTGTATTTTGTGAATGACGCAAAAAAAAACAAAGAAAATATGCATAAAAGATGGCATGACCGATGTGTCAAACCAATGACAAGTTTTCATGGGCATGACTAAGGTTTCAAGCCCATGACAAACCATATCATAGGCGTGACAATGGCCCTCCTGGGGTGATAAATTTTTTACGCCCATGCACTTTCTTTTCATTAAATTAATATCATATATGTCAAGCAGGCAAGTGACGATGGATTAAAACAAAACCTAAACCTAGACTCTCGGAATAAATAGAAAAGTTTATAGAGAGAAAAGGAAGGTTGGAATAAGGCTAAATAGAAGCTGAAGGAGGAGAAAAGAGAAAAAAACTAGAGAGCAGTCTGCTAGCGAGAAAGAAGAGAAAAATAGCACAGAGAGAAAGGCAGAGCTGAAACTAGTGTGAGCATCCATTCTTCTAGGTGAGAGTGACTAGAGGTAAATGGCGAGAGTTGACTCTAAAGAGCTTGAGATTGGCAGGAAACCCACCACCAACTTCTTTATCCGACAGTTCATTTATTTGCTCATTCTATTTTATCTTCTACTGCATTATTGAACTGTTTGTTAAACTTATCTCCTCCGTTAGTGCTTTCATAGTCCATTTTAGTTTATTTACTCTATTTATTTCTTTGATACTTCTCTGTTACTGTTAACCATAGGATTGAAGTATATGAAGCTGGTGAATTAGGTTTATTCCATGATGGGCTGATTACTTATTCTTGGATTAATGTAGATAATTTAGTCGATTATGCATGATGAAGGGACTGTTGTATTGTCTTATTATTTTCTATAGTTTTTAGCTTATTCGATGTAATAGTGTGGCCAACTTTTGCATCATTTTGATATTAAACGAAGTTTAATATTATGACGAGAAACTATAGACACTTAAGTTATGAATTAGAAATATATTAACTTACGTGAGTAATTATAAGTTATGCTTACATAATTGATTTGGATGATAAACTTATTAAATACAAAAGTTAGATTTAGTTTATTATTTGAATTGATTTTAACACCTAATTGGTAATTTTAGCAAGACAATTATCTAAATAATTTGCCTTAGCAATGCATAGGAGATTAAATTAGTGAAGTTAATTTCTTAAGAGTTCACCAAATCGATTGATCATCCTTGCTTCCAGTTAAATCAATTTACTTTTTAGACTAATTCCTTAATTTTCTTTAAAACCTTTTACTTAATAAATCAGGATAGAGCATTTAAGATTGCATTTGTTTTTATGTTTATTCAAAGTTAATTTGAGTGAATCAATTTCACCTCCTTAAGAAGACAACCTTGGGTATTCGACTACGATTACCTCGTATACTTGCAAGTAGGATAGACTAGGCTTTTAAAACTTATTGTGGCACAAAGAAGAGTTTAAAATGAGTTGACGAGGGAGTAGAAAATGATCATGCAGTTACATTTGAACCACCCAGATATATAATCCCTAATTGTCATGTAACCCTCTTTAACATAAGATCTAACAGTAAAGTTATTTAGATGATTCACCACCTTAGGAACTTAATCTCAGTAAAAAATTCCTTGCGTAAATCATCTAATGAAAATCCAACTCAGAAAGACTCCATTTACACTTCAAAGGAGAATTGCTTAATAGCTTCTGAGATGAACTCCACAGGTTCTTACTTCATATGGACAAAAAACCAATAAAGGGCTTACTTTATGAGGAGAAGAAACTTAACAGAGCTTTAGTCAATAAGGATTGGCTACTTAAGTTTCCTTGAAGCTTTATAGAATTTGGTCCTCCATTATACTCAAATCATGCTACAATAGAAGTCAAATGTTTGAATACACTCTAGTCTACCAAAACACCATTTATAATTTATAAATTTATGCTTCAGGTTGAAGGACTCTAAGAATTAGTGAGGGAAACCATGAACACTCCAATCTATAGGTGTAGGGTGTTTTAACTAATGTACAAACTCAGGATCTTGAAAAATGAACTTAATATGTTGAAAAAAAAAGAGAACCATATGATTACAAGCACATATAGAGGCAACCAAAGCTTCATTTAGGCCCTATGAGAAGGACCTTTACAAAAATCCATAAAATATTTGGCTAAAAGAACTAAAATAATAGGCTCTGAACAAAAATCCACAAGCTTTATTAACTTACCACCCCTATCTAAGACAAAAGGTAAGAATTTCCTAGATGAAAGTGGGGGATAAATGTACTAGATTCTTCTTTAATAAGATTTTAGTTAAAAGAAACAAAAATAGAATCAATGCACTTAAGGATGACCAAGGTATCATCTAAGAGGACCATACTGTACTTAAATCCATAGCTTATAACTATTTTAAGAAGCTACTAACTATTAAAGGCCAATTCCACTCCTCAATTATAGTATTGCATCAATATTCGTACCTCAGATTAATCATCACACTTGCACAATGCTTACTAGAGAATTCACAACTGAAAAGGTGAAAAGTCCCCTATTACCTCTAAATCTAGACAAAGCACTAGGGTTAAATGGTTTTAATGCAGCTTTTCTCTAACAAAATTAGAGCTTAATAGGTAGTGGAGTAATTGAAGCTATGCAAAAGTTCGTCATAAATAGAAAAATGATAAAAGCATTGAATAAAGGTTCCTATACATAATTCCTAAGAAGTAAGTCCCAACACTTTGCATGACTTTTTCCCATATCATATTGTAACACAATATACAAATTCATTAGGAAAATACTTACAATTAGGACTAAAAAGGCTTTAATCCTTTTAATTAATAAATTGTAGGTAACATTAATTAGTGGAAGAGACATTGGAGACAACCTCCTACTAGCATATGAATTGTTCAAATATTACATAACTAATATTTAAATGTGGGGATGTTTATAAGTGTAAATTGTATCGTGTTTTAAGGCTTAGTTCGATATGTATTTAATTGTTAATTCAATCATTTAATATGTTTTTAAGTTAGAATTGTGGTAGTTTGTTAATTATTTATGTTTTAAGTGTTTTATGGGTTAGTACAAGTCTTTGAGCTTACTTATTATGTTTTTAAGGTACCTTGATGTGTTTGTTAGTGTTTTAGGGTCAACATCGAAGAATGGAGAAGTTTTGGAGACACTCGGGTTGCAATAACGACCCACAATCATGGTACAATAGGCCACAATCGTGACAGAAGCATTGGAGTTAGCCTACGACCATGGCCCATAAGCCACGATCATTACAGAAGCTCAAGACATGGCCCATGATCATGGCCTACATGCTATGATTGAGACAAAAGGCTCAAATCTAGCCCACAATTATGGCCTGCATCAGGCAAACGCGCAGACACTCATAAACGTCAACTTTTAAAGGATTTTTTGGACCTTTTAGACCCCCAAAAAACCTTAGCGCTACTCAGAATACAAAAGGTATTTAAAGAATAAGGCAAAAAGGGAGCTTTTGCATCAGCCATTTTTAGAGAAATCCTAGAGAGAATTATTGAGATAGAGAAAATGAGAAGGTAGAGAGAGAGGAGAAGAAGCCAACACGATGTACTTCCAGATTAGGAGTTTTCCGATCTTATTGCCTCCCGTCATTCGTTTAATTTTGTATTTCCTGCTATTTTCATTTTTATTATTGTATAGAATTGGACTAATAGTTGATGATAAGATTTTTGGATGTTGATGTTGCTTCTAAACTCACCTTCAAGGTTTTATCATTGATTTAATGAAATCTGATTCCTTTGGAGTTATTTGGATTTATTTTGATTTAACTCTGGAAGTGCAAAATTCAATAATAAACTGAGAGGGAGAATCAAGTGAAAAATAATTAAATAGGGCTAACGAGAGTTAGGTGATTTAATAGACTAAAAATTAAATCAAATCAGTAATTTATGCGAGGAGAGATCTTGCTTAGGTTTCCGATAGTTTATTACTCAACTTTAGATCTAATTAGGGTTTTGGATAGGTTGTTAATTGAGAAATTGCAACTTCCATAATCTAATTAGGGTTTATAAATTAGGGTTAAAGGTTATGACTCAAGAGAGAGTAATCAATCCTAGGATTGTCTAGAACCAATAATCCACTCATTTATAATCAATTAGCTTAGCATTAAAAATAGGTAAAATTCCCTATCTCTCAATTGGTAATTCCTTAGGTTGATTCTCAAGTGTGTGTTGTAACAGCTAAATTGTTAATATTTTCGTGATTGATTCTTGAATTGATTTAATTGAATTCTTGTTTTAGATTCGATACGTTTTGAGATTTTACAATTTATTTTGGCCTTAGATTTTAGGATTAGATTATCCCTCCTTGTGGGATTGACACCTTAGGTACTACGTAAAAGATACATACACTTGCGGATTATCGAAGTTAATTAATTAAAACTTATGAACATCGAAACAACCTGATCAAATGAATATAATTTTTATTTCAAAATGAAAAATAAGTAAAACTAGAAATATGTCATACAATAAATTGAGAGAAATGTCAATACCTCTAGAACTCTGCAACATTTCCATTAATAAATACATAAGAAATACCATCGGTCTGTAAGTATCAGTGGTAGTGACTCAAACTGTTTTTTCGAACTTGAATCACTAATTTCTTTTAGGTTTTTTGTTTATTATTAACATGTAGCATTTCATTTATTAAAATAATACCCTTTTTTTTTACTTGTTCTCCTTTATTTTTTAAGAAACAGAGCTAAAATATTCTAATTTGACTTGTCAAACTTCTCTTAAGAACAACATTGCATGATGTTGGCATTGAATGAGCTACAACATCTTTATATGCAATCTCTACAACATTCGAGGACTCATATGATGATATAATTTTAGTTGGTGATAGGATATTCATATTTGGTATTAGGATATAGGTATATTTGGTACAAAGATCATTGTTGCCTACGAATACTAAATTACTGAGGAGGATTATGAATGCTTATCTGCATTTAAAGGAACTCATCATAATAGATCCTTCCTATTTCAAATACGAAATGAGGGAAGTGATTAGGAGCATATATCATTATGGTTTTATATGGCACTAATTAGTGATAGTTATTAGTTGAGGCACACGATTTTCCATATTATGTTGGATTTGTTCTTTGTAGTTATCGCTTTATGATTGTAAAGGCAAATATATTATAATGAAGATGAGGGAAGGGCCTCCCCATTTTCCATATGTTTATAAATATAATGTATCAATACTAGGTGTTTTTTATAAGCGTAGGTTTTATATTACCAAACAATGCAAGTCATTAAAAATTTCAAATTTTTTTGTGATTTTTATCTAGAAAATAAAGAAAATTATAAAACAATAATATCTTTTTAAAACTTAAAGATAAATATAAAATAAAATGTTTGATGCCTAAGAAATTTATAATAAAAAGTAAATTGAAATTTATAATATACAATGGGTGTAATGTCCTTAAGTTCCAATAAATTTGTCATATCCTAAAAGAACCTTGAGCTTCATAGGGAAAATCAATTTATATTGGTAGGTACAAGCCTTAATGATCACCTAAATTTATTTTTCCACCAATGTCATTCCTCCCTCCACCTAAGATGACCATTTGTATAAAAGATAAAATATGAGTAAAACAATAAATACAACACGAAATGAATTGAAAAAATGGTAGCATCTCTAAAACTCTGCAATAACTTCATTAGTAATAGATTAAAAATAACAATGGTCTATAAGTATCAGTGATAGTGACTCAAATTGTTCTATCTATCATAAATTACTAATTCTTGTTAAGTTTTTATTTATTAATGTCATTTAACATCTCATTTATGAAAAGAATACCCAAATTTTGTATATTTATTCTCCATTAATTTATGGAAATAGGGTTGAAAATGTTCCAACTTGACTTGTCAAACTTCTCTCAAGAGCAATGCATGGTGATGATAATGAATGAGCTATAAGATCTTTATATGTAATGTCTATAATACTTGAGGACTCATCTGATGACCTACTTTCATCTTATCAGAGAACTCTTACTACTGGGATATTCAAATTAGATATTAGAATACAAGTATGTTTATTCACTATAGAGAGAGTTATTTCCTAAAGATGTAGAATTGCTAGGAAGGACTATAAATACTAATCCACATGTATAGAAACTCTTTATGGTATATCCTTCTTGTATCTAATATAGAATGAGGGAAGTTGTAACACCCACATACCCCCTGGGAGAATATGCCGTTGCCATACAAAACATAACTAAAATAATTCAAAACATACTAAAGCATTTCTAGAAACTCAAGGAACATACTTTTCATTCATCAATGGTTAGGCCATACAAGCCTTAAATCCAAATATAAAATGTATTAAGGTTATTAAAAACCATTAAAAAAAACACAAAATATAACATGTCTCATTACATTGAAAAAAACAATTCAAAAATAAACTGAACATTTCCATAACAAAACATAATCTTCTCAACCACTATGGTTGTCTTTGTCCTAGTATCAAGTCTTCTTATCAGAACCTTCACAAAACCGCCGTGTTAAGTATATAGCTTAGTGATGAATAACTAAACAAGATATAAACCGGGGACTGTCTCTAATAGTCATCTAGCATTCACATGTATAGAATCAGATCATATCACCAACAATCTTTAATTGTTCATATTATGGAGCAATACAAACATTGTATGTATCATAATAGAATATGATTCATCATTACAAAACAAGACGTATAAATATCATAAAAAATGTCATTGCTTCAGAATAGAACACACAAGTCTCAAACAAAACATAATGGTGTCAAAACAAATCAAAACTTGTATTAGATCGGAATTCATCTTGTATCAGATTAGAATTTATCTTATTTCATATTAGAACTTGTTTATATCAAAACTGAACATGTATTAAAATACAAAACATATTAGCCTACTAATCCTTTTTACAGAAGTGGGTAACGAGACCAAAACTGGAGACATCGTGATTGATATCACAAAACAGGAGAGACTTACGTCTTAGTAACAGGAGACACCAAAGTATCACAGGAGCAGCTGCAGACTTATGCCTATTTACCTACGACTAGGAATTAACAGTTTTAAAAACATTCTATTTTAAATTTCAAAATCACAAGCAAATAATGTAGTATATAACAAATGTTTTTATTTCATTTTTCTCAAATTGTACATATTCACTCCCTTTTGATCAAATTCAATATGCCTTATAAACATAAACATTTGCATCAATAAATCAATGAAACATTAAGTCATTACATATGATATAACATCATAGAAACTCCTAATTCACAAACATCCATATCTAATTCACAACACGTAAAACCCTTGGAACACATTGGTATTCTTAAGAACGCAATCCTCTTGAACACACCATTAATTTTAACATTAGGCACATTATTAAATAATCACACATTCTTTAAGTTATTACCTCAATTAACAATCCATAATTAAATTATCTTTTACTCAATTAATCTAACATCATCTAGGTTCATTTTTAAGCCTTAATCATGTCTAAATACACCATATTAGAGACAATTGTCCTCATATGGTTCAACAATTGCACAAATCAAAATTTACCATATAAAAACCTACCTACAATCATAAGGTACCTCCATACGATCATGAAAGAAGCTACTGCATCTGTCCATGATCATGGGATGGGTGCCACGATCATAGCCTATCCTTTTTTTGCACCTTTTTCCAGATTTTCTCAGGACAGGTTTCAAGTCAGTTTTGTATTGACATTCTGACATAGAAAATGAGGTTTCTAGGCAATATGTTCTTCTAAACAAATTTTCCTCTATGTCTTAAGTTTCTAATAATCTAAAGTTAATACAATTTGGTTCATTATTCTGAGAGTTATACCTAAAATAATAAAAATTATTCTCAAACAGTGATAATAGCCAAAACTCAACTTCAAGACAAATTTCAAAACCCTTAAAGACAGAACTAAAATTATATTCCTTCATAAAAATTGTAGACTTATGTATTTAGTTTAATATACAATTAAAATCACCAAATTTAGATAACTACAGTTCAAGTTATGGCTAAAATACCAATATCTATTTAGTGGACCCATTACAATTAACTCACGTCTTACACCTTTAACGCCCCTTCACCATAATTCATCAATTCCACTTCAATTCCAACTTATTCATGCCTCAATTACACATCAATTTCATATCTAAAACCAATTCATAAATCATTCATTAAGTAGCTTACAAATCAATATCTTCCACACATTAAAATAGGAGTTTGGATCATATCACATTAACAACCCTAGCCATGGTCAAAAACTCATCCATTCATTTTCATGGTTTTTCTTTCATTCTTTCATCATTAAACTAACTTCCCAATGCCATTTATTAATCTTAAATCATCAAATAACAAAATAAAACACTTTAGGCAATAGATCTCACCTTTGACCAAATTTGGCCAAGGCTTCACACATTAGGTTTTCTTGATTTTCTTCTCCCAATTGCTTCCAATGTAATAAAACCTTGATATTACATCAAATCACATCATCAAAACCAAACTTGCGGTATAACACAACAAACCTAATTTTTCACCAAAACTAGTAAATATACCTACCCATTTTCTTCTTCCTCTTCACTTAGATGGCGATGGAACCTTATTGGATGCTTCATTGGAGGTAGAAGACCATGAAAAATGCTTTGGATCACTTCTCCATGGCCATAGTCGAACTTCTCTTCTCCTTTCTCTTTTCTTTACTTTTTCTTCTATTTCCTTCCTTTCTCTCATCATTGGCCGAACCCACCTTGCTTAACTCTTATTTTCTTTTATTTTTTGGGCTCTTTAACGTTGCTCCCTATTCACTCTCACGGCTATGTTAAAAGAATGAAGCAAAATGTTGCTTTTATACTCATTTAATGGATTACACATGTCAACTTCTTAATTTTGATCACTAATGATTCATCACACATATGTCATTTACTCATTGGCATCTCTAATGACTCATCAATCCACTAATATAATGTAAAAAACCAAATTGTCCTTTAATGTATTTAATTCACCAACTAAATGAATTAAATTTTAAAAATATTTCACGGCTATCTTATCATCAAATTGACCATAAAATACTTGAATTGGGGTCAATACTTATTGATCGGATGTTTTAAAAAGATTTCAAATTGGTTTAAAATCCTCAATACCCATTATTTTCCAAATAGGGCATTTTAATTCCTAGACATTTAGAACTTCCAAAATCCATCAAATCTAACTTATTTTTGAGCCATTTCAATATCATTAGACTTTAATACCTATTCCAGTTTTTTTTTTAATTTCAAGGTTGGGTCCCTAAAACTACTATTTCTGTTAAAATACTATTCATCTAGATTCACTATTCATTCCAAAATACTATTCATCAAAATAATCTAGATTTCATTCCAAAGTATCACCTAAATCCTTAAAGCACATTTCAGGCCTTTTTAATGCTCGTTCGAACTCATTCTGTGGCTTTTTAAAGCTTCTAGAAATTTTTCGAGAAATTTTAGGTCAAGTTTAGAACCATCTTTAGTCTATTTGTGATCTCCATTATAACCTTAATAATACATTTAAATGCTTAAATTACTCTAGTACAACATAAATAGAGCATGCTTTATAAAATGCATGCATAGCATATTACATAGTACAACAACAGATAGTTGTTTCCTAAAGATGCAGAATTACTAAGAAGGGTTATAAACACTAATCCACATATGTAGAAACTCTTCATGGTATATCCTTATAGAATGAGGGAAGTGTTTAAGAGCATGTATCATTATAGTTATGAATACCACTAATTGTTGATAGCCATTAAATAAAGCATAAAATTTCCCAGAGTATTTTGGATATGTTTATGATGGTTTACACTTTATGGTTGTAGAGGCAAACATATTATCATAAGGCTAAAGGAAAGGTTCATCTATTTGCTACATGTATCTATAAATATAATATATTAATATTAAGAATTTTTTAAGAAGTATAGGTAGGTTTTATATTAATATAAAAATGGAAGACATTAAAAATGTGTTGTAATATTTTGACATTTTCAAAAAAAAATTTCCATTAACCAAAGCCAGTTATAAAGCAATAATATATACCTTAATATTAAGAAAAATAAACTAAAATGATCAAAATCTAGGAAAATTTATAATCATAAGTAAATTGAAATTATTATCTATGATAGGTGTAATTTCCCAAGTTCAAACATATTTGCCATTTACGGGAAGTATCTTGAACTTAATAGGGAAACTTAATTAACAATACCATTTTCCAACTATAGTTACATGAGTCAAAGGAAAAATGTAAGTAAAACCTGAAATATGACATAGTGAATTGAAAGAATTTTTGGCTCCTTCAAAACTCTATAACAGTTCCAGTAAATAGTAGATAGAAAATCCTACTAGTTTGTAAGTATTAGGGATTGTAAATCAAAATATTCTATCTATCCTGAATCACTAATTGCTATTACATTTTGATTTATTTATGTCATCTAACATCTTGTTTATAAATCAACATCAAAAATTCATTTATTTATTCCCCTTCATTGTTTTTTGGAAACATGCTTGAAAATGTTCCAATTTTTACTTAACAAACTTCTCTCAATGTCAGGAACATATTGTTGGAGTTATGTAAATATAGTGCCCTGGAAAGCAAGTGTATTTACATGTAACTTTATCTTCTTCAGTTACAGT
>JANQBM010000007.1:16787667-16799172 GCA_025594535.1 Erythroxylum domingense | reverse complement strand
AGACCGTGGAAGTGAGTTCCTCTTAAAAGAGTTCATTGATTTCTATGATGAACATAACATCAAGAGACAGCTTACCGCGCCATATACGCCTGAACAAAATAGCGTAGTAGAGCGAAAAAATCAATCCATTGTGGAGATGGTTCTATCTATGATGAAGGCAAAGGGGTTGCCTAATTCTTTTTGGGTAGGAGTAATAACTACTATAGTGTATCTTTTAAACAATTCTCTCACAAAGGCAGTTTGGGATCAGATTCTATATGAAACTTGTTATGGTAACAAACCTTTGGTAAGCCACTTGCATATATTTGGTTTTATTTGTTATGCCTTACTCATAAGTCACAAGCACAAGTTAAAGAGAGATCAAAGAAACACATCTTTGTTGGTTACTGTGCTCAATAAAAAGCTTATAGGCTTTATGATCGAGAAATTAAGGAAATTATTATGAACAGGAATATTATGATTGATTAATTGAGTTGCTAGAAATGGGAGGAAATGACAAATCAAACAAGTTCTTTAGTTGAGTTGGAAGAAGAAGATGTAAAGACAAGATATGCAACAACCTATGCTCTTGATAGCTCACAAACTCAACATTAGCAAGAACAAGTCCATCGTCAAGTTTGATTTCTTCATTTGAAGAGTCTTCTTTCAATGAATCAATTCCAATGAAGTCAGATAAGCCACATAGAAGTGAGTGTGCCAGAATTCCTTGACGACAATTCAAAATTGAAGGAGAGGTGCCATCATCATTGGTTCTATTTGCTGGGGATCCAATCACAGTGGAAGTGGAAGAAACAATGGAAAAGAAGGAATGAGATATTGCGATGGAAGAAGAACTACAGGTTATTGAAAAAAATTATACATGGAAATTGACCAACTTGTCGGAAGGTAAAAATGCAATTGTTTTTAAAGTGGATATTTAAGACTAAGTTGTTGGCAGATGGTAGTATACAAAAACATAAGGTGAGGCTAGTGGTTCAAGGCTATGATCAGTAACATGATATAAACTACAAGGAGACATTTTTTTTCTGATAGCTCAGTTTGAAACGGTTCGAATGATCTTGGCATTTGGAGCTAAAAAATGATGGAAAGTGTTCTAGTTTAACATTAAGTCAACATTTCTAAATGGTGATTTACAAGAAGAAGTATATGTTCGCCAACCTCCTGGATTTGAGAGCTTAGACGAGGAATATAAGGTAATTCGGTTGAAGAAAGCCCTTCATGGGCTAAAACATGCTCCTCGAGCTTGATATGGAAAGATAGACGAGTTTTTAAAAAATAATAAGTTCGAAAGAAGCAAAAACGATCCAACCTTGTACTTAAAAGGCAAGGTACAATTGAACTTATCTTAATAAGTTTATTGATGATATGATTTACATTGGTTCCTCGACAGTTCTTATTTTTGAGTTTCGTGAGTCTATGAAGAATATGTTTGAGATGATTGATCTTAGAGAGTTATATTACTTTCTGGGTTTGGAAATTGTTTAATCAGAAGCTGGAATCTTTATAATGCAAAGGAAATAGTTTAAAGACACTTTGGAGAAGCTTAACATGGTGGGGTGCAAAATTGTCATAACCAGCATGAACATAAATGAAAAATTGTAGCAAAAAGATGATATAGGAATGGCGGATGGAAGCTTATATAAAAGCTTATTTGGAAGGCTTATATATCTAACACATTCTCATCCTGTTATATGTTTTTCAGTCGGAGTACTTTCCAAGTTCATGCATCAACCAAGCCATCACCATTTTGGAGCTACCAAGAGAGTATTGTGATAGTTTGTAGCCACAAAGGTTTAGAATTTGGTTTCGTGAGGTACAAGACTTTATGCTCAAAGGATACAACAATAGTGAATGGGCTAGATCATTAGAAGACAGACAAAACACGTCAGGAAATTGCTTCTGTAACTATCTCATAGAACTCCAAGAAGCAAGCAATAGTAGCACTGTCATCAACTGAAGCTGAATATGTTGCAGCAACAGCTTCAGCGTGTAAAGCAGTATGGTTGGGGAGATTGTTGAGTGATCTTGGAGAAGAATAGAATGATGCAACTAAAATTCTTTATGACAATAAATATGTCGTGATGCTTGTAAAGAATCCAGTATACTATAGTCGAACTAAGCATATTGAAATCAAACACCACTTCATAAGGCAATTGATTCCAAAAGGTGAAGTAAAGATGTAAAGCTGCACTATTAATGAGCAACTTGCTGATTTGCTAACAAAAATCTGCCACAGTTGACGCATGAAGATTTCTGTACTCAAATGGGAGTCTTCAGGTTCGAATGAAGGGGGAGTGTTAGAATTTTAATGTATTCGAACTCTTGAGTCTTTCAGTCTATTAGTAATAAATAAATTGTTGAGATATTTTAGCTTAGTGATTCCTAGTTTCCAGCTACTACGTTGTTTAGGTAAGATACTTTAGCTAAATCAGTTTCTAGTCATTGCTTATGTACAACCTATTTAAAGGCTTAGTTCTCAAGTCAATAAACATCTTTGATCCGTAGCATCAAACTTCGTGTTTTTTATCTCTTTTCCCTGTCTATTTCTTAACAAAATATAATAAAAGTCATGTGGATAATCATTCTTAGTGTTAGATCCCAATGATTTTTAAGCAAAAATGCAAATAACTAGGGTCTTAACAAATACTGAACACACAAACATGAGCCACAATTAAGTATGATTGACTATAAATTCTTACAAAGAGTAAACCAAAATCAACGTGAGACGAACAAAAGTAGTTTGTTTGATAGATGAAAATTTTAGTTCTTTCTAATTTTATTCTTAAGTTAAAGGAGGTGAAAGTGGTGAACTAATCAAAGTGAAAATAAGTACTAACTTTAAAAACAGTATAAATATTATGAGATAAATTATAATAAATCTTGAAAAATGGTCAAATAAGGCATAAACAATACATATTATCTAAGAAAATTAGTTTAATTTCTTGAATTTTAGTGTTTAGAATACTTAATTCTCTCAATTTAATATTTACTAAGTCAATTCTTGAAATTTTAGAAGATCACTTCGGAACTTTTTGAATTTAATAGTGAGACATATACAATGTAAATAACATAAAATTTTTTAAAAAATCTATTTTATGGTAAAAAATAGATCACAATAACCTTTAAACACCTATAATTGATATTTTAATACTCATTACCTCATCCCTCATCTATGATTTAAAACACTTAGCCCTACTTTTTGCTATATCTTGAAAAGTAAGTATTTGTTGTATATTTAGTTAGAGATAATCATGGTTAAAGATAACTGAATATTTATTAGATAGTGTTTTACCTTATAATATTTTCTAAGGATAGCAAGTTACTTACTAGATGTACATATATAAATATCTTTTTCCATATAAAATGAGAATAAAGTTTTCTCCATTTTTTTCATAGTAGGAGAGCAACTTTAATCTTTAGAAAAGAGATATAAATACACTTTTAAAAGATGACCAAGATAAGTTGTCAAAGAAGGTGATAAATTCCTCATCACCATGTTGCTTATATCAATTGGATAATTAACAAATAGTTATCATGTTGTGTTTACTTAATAGAGAATTTTTCTGATTGTTATAAATTGGAAAGCTTCCCTCCCAATTAATAAAAGGGCACACGAAGACAATGCAAGTTAGGTGTCATACGTGGTCAAGACCATTCAAGCTAGAATGAAAGACGAGGTTAGGCATTGCGATCTATGTCAACTAGTCATCAGAAGCAACCACCAATGATGGAGTTAGACAAAGCACTGAGCTAGATTTGTCAACTGAGAAATTTCAATGATTGTTAAACCTTTTAGATTGGCCTAATGTCAATATCAAGAAACTTTTTGGTAAAATTCATAAAACCTCAATTTGGATACATTATAGTGGAGCATTTATTGACATGATGAGACAGTTGGAGCTATTATGTAGTATTAATAATGAAGTGCCTATACTTATTATCTTGCTTAATGGGATAAGAACGAAGACAAAAAATATTGGTAAAGTCATTTTAAATCATACAATGATCTTAAATCATATGTTTATATGTTCCTAACTTAACTTGTAATTTGATATCTATATTTCAACATATAAATGAGTTAAATTATCAATTAACATTTAGTAATAAGCTTTGTGTGATACATGACCATATCTCGAGGAACCTGATTGGAACGGGTAAGTTATAAGTGGCGTCAACTACTACAAGCTACATTATCATGCGAGATAGTGAAGGAAGACATGGTAGAATCCTACATAATGTGGCATTAACAAATGGAGCACCAATCGAGTCAAAGTCTACTTCTTATCCCAGGAATTTGTACTACTAATTCAAAAAATAAAGAGGCTTATAATGCCTATTATTGATTGCAATATACACGTTTTTCTTTTCTTATTATTAACATTAAAGAATTTAATTATTTTGACTCGATACATTATAATTTGTAGAGTTCTTATCAAGTAACTTATCTTATGATTCTCATTATTTTTTATAATTGTGATGATTATAGTCTTGCATTTTGAGTTTTGCTATTGTAAGAAAAGAATGAGGCCAATAGATGTCTAATAGGATTTTTTTATGAAGGTTAGAACTTAATTTGTAAAAAAACTACAAAATGAATTCCTTGGGATAAAATTTGTAAAAAAAAACAAAATGAATTCCTTGGGATAACGAGTTAGAGTTAGAGTCTAGACTAATGAAAAAATTTTATAAGGATAATGTGATAATTCATAAGACTAGTTGTGTTGACACACCATAACAAAATGGGAGAATGGAAAAAAAAAACATAGAGACATCTTAAAGGTGGCTAGGTACTTCATTTTCAACTTTGTTTATGGATCAAGCTTTAGGGAGAGTGTATTTTGATAGTGGCTTACTTAATCAACATGAATCCTACTACCAAACTTCATAGACATGTTAAGATTTTTGGGTGTCTTTGTTATATTCATAATAATCCTAGATAGAAAGATATATTTACAGTTAAAAGTAGGCAATAAATTTTTGCTGGCTACCTTTGTGGGAAGAAGGGTTTAAAATTGTATGACCTTGAGAAGAAAATTTTCTTTTTTTTATGAGCATTTTGTTTCATGAAGATGTATTTCATTTTACATAGTATATTAGACATCTTAGACAAACAAAAGAGACATACTCATTATTTAGGGACATTCGTTTGATAAGGTTTAAATGCCTGAGTATAATATGTTGAACCTTAATCTTAAGATGGATAAAAATAGCACTTTGATGGAGGAAATGTGGAGTATAAATGAAGGATATAGACAAATTATTTAAGAGAACTATGTGAAAGAAGATTGTAGGAGGCAAAGAAGAACAACTAAGAGACCAGTACATCTAGATAATTATATTGTGTACATGGCTTATTTAGATCATAACATAAAGCCAAGTCATAGTGCCAATTGCCAGATCATATTAGAAGGGTGCCTAGGTTTAGTCAAGCAGTAGATTAGCCTATATGGACATCCACTTGGAACATTAAGTCAAAAAATTCTAGGATGGAATTGGACCCCATTTTCAGGCTCTGAAAAAGGTTAGGTGCTCCTTATCCCTTAACTAATTATATAATATTTAATAAATTTTCTTCTAGGCATCGAATATACTTAACAACAATAACGTCAAAAATGGAGCCTAAAAATTATTAATAACAATAAAGTCAAAAGTGGATCCTAGAATTTATTCTAAGGTGGTCATATATGCATAGTAGCATGGCGCCATCTCAAAAGAGATTATAACCTTATAAGACAATAGGATTTACATGGTGAAAAGTCTTCCACTTGAGAAGAGACTCGTTGATTGCAAATGGATCTATAAAATGAAAAAAATAGATGAAATAGTGAATCGCTATAGGCTAAACTTATAGTAAAGAGATTCATCTAAATTGAAGGCTTGCATTTTTATAAAACTTCACACTATTTGTAAAGCTCATATTTGTACGAGTTTTCTTAGGAGCAATGTCAAAAAAATAAGGGCTACACTAAATGAATGAGAATAACACCTTCTTACACGATTATTTAAAGGACAAGCTTTACATAAGGTTGCCTCCGGATATCAAAACAAGTAGAGGCAACAAGATTTGTTGACTTTGGAAGTTAATATATGGACTCTACTAGGAATCATTAAATTGATTCTTCAAATTAATAATAGCTCTAAAAAAGTATAGATTTGTTTAGTCCCTTACTAATTACTCGTAATTCACACATAGCAAGGATAAAGTCTTTATGAGAATGTTAATACATATATAGATGACATTATCGTAATGGGCAATGATTCAACAATATGTTTAGACTTTAAAAGTTATTTAAACAAATGCACTTAGGTTATGTTTGGTTGGAGGTTTATTAATGGAATAGAATGGAATGTAATATTATTCTATCGTTTGGAAGGAGGGTTTATAACAGAATGGAATGGAATATGATGCAAGAGAAGGGTTTCATATTATGTCTCATTTTATCCTGAACAGTAAAAATGATAAACCTCCGATTTGGGAGTTTATGATAGAATGTAAAATGATAAACAATTTTTTATTATATTACTTTATAAACCCTTCTTCCAAGCAACATGTACTATATTATATTATAAACTCTTTCATCTCTCTCAAATAACAATTTTCTAATATTACATCTATTCACATTTTATTCTATTATAAACTATTCCATTTCATTAAACATTTTACGTCTAACCAAACATAGCCTTGGGAGAACTCAAGTGTTTCTTAAGCATCGTGGCAGCGAGATCACTATAGGAAATATTTTTATGCCAAAGTAATATGCTTTGGATATAATATTAGAGACTAATCTCCTTGGGGGAAATCTGCTAACTCTTTAATGGAACGAGGATAAAAATTGGCAGTAGTAAAGGGTGAAGAGATAGATAATGCTTAAGCTTATCAATAACTAAATTATGTGAATAATTTACTTAACGATTACTATCCATAAATTACCTATTTAATACATGTATTGTCTCAATTTGCACAAGTACCTTGGAAGGAACACTTTGAGGCAACCATGTGAGTGATACACTACCTTAAAAGTAATCTTAGGCAAGGGACCTTATTGCATATTTTGATTGGGCTTGATGCTCAATCACATGATGATTAGTGATGATATATTTTTGTATACTTAGACAATCACTTATATCGTGAAAGATAAAGAAGCAAATAGAGGTAGAGTATTGTGCAAAAGTGACAACTATTAGAGCATGTTGATTTGGTTAAAGTCCTTATTGGCATCTTTAATGGTGGTTCACATTTGGCCATAGAAGTTATATTGTCATAGTTAGTCTACAATAAATATTTACAGGAGTGAATATAAATAAACTAAACATATTGAGATTGACTGTCAATATGTTGGGAAGCAACTTCATGTTTGAGAATATTGTCATGGCACATTTACAATCACCATTTGAAATAGTACGTAGATGTAAATATTTTTACCAAAGCTCTTACTCGATAACAATTTCAATTTTTATTGTGCAAGCTAGGCATTTATGTTTTTTACATGTCAACTTGAGAGGAGTATTATAAACTAGATATTTGTTGTGTACTTATAGATAATTATGGTTGGAGATAAATGTATATTTTGTAGATAATATTTTAATTTAATTAAAATTCCTAGGTTGGAAAGTTGGCTTATTATATATACCTATATACATATTATTTTGTCACATAAAATGATAATGGATTTTCTTCTTTTCATATTCTTTCACCTCTTATGGAACGCCTCTCTTATTGTAGATGACAACAAAAACTCCAACATGTCTTCCTAAGGTTATTAATGGAAATGGCCTCTCTATATTATATATACTTGCCCTCTCTACTGCTTAAGGAGTTGACTTCTTCGTTTAATATGTGTAAGGTTATTGATGATAGTATTGCAAAGTTGGATAATATTAAGAGTGATCATGGCGGTAAAAATTTGTATCAATTTCAACGTGAGTATGATTCAATTCTCTTGCATGTGTAAATAATAAGGTTTTTTTGGTATGTTTGTGTGAAGACTCTTTGGAAGTAGATTTCAGAGATAGTTTATTGTATCACAGGGTTTATTTCAAGCAATATGTCATCAAATTTTCATCTCTTTTAAATTTTGTCTTAAGTGGAGATGAACTTATTAAACGAATATTTTAAAAAAATCATTAAGTGAAGGTGAACTAATCAAATGAGTAGAAGTATAAAATTGATGAATGGTATATCTATTTAATTAGCGGCAATAAAGCATACAAATTAGTAAACTTTGATGAATCCCGCAAAAGGGCCAAGGTCAGACACAAGTGACGTGCATTTTCTACCATAAACGAAAGTGGTTTGCATGATAGATGAAGTTGGCACAGTTGCAATTTTTTCTTTTGATGTATATGAAATAAAATGACTTCAAATATTTTTAATCAAACCACGTATAAGCTTTTTGCTATATATACAGCTAAGTACCATAAGTCAAAATTACAGATTCAAAGGCGTATAATACAATATATACATCAATTATAACGTGAACAAATAAAAACATGGGCACATTGCTTCATTTGATGAATGATGTTTCTATTCGGGAACTACGCAGATCACCCAAACAATAAGAACCAAACAATAAAGGAACACCCTGCTGTACCCTGACATCCCAAGTCCCAACTGACACTGGCACGGCCCAAATCTTTTTTTTTAGAAAATTAAATATTAATATTCATTTATCAAAATAGTATTTATTTAGATAAAATTTAGTCAAAACGTTAAAAATAATAATTTTATAAAATTTAATTTCTATGGTAAAAGATTATAATTTATTATTAAGTTCTAATATATTTAGAGAATGCATTACTATATTTTTACATGTTAAGGAGTAATCAGTAAGTATTTAAGAATTTGACAACATTGAAGAAGTTGGACTAGTCTTGGTACGGGTCAGGCAAGTCGAGCCTACTCTTGATCCTGTCAAGCTTGACTCAAGTTGGGTTCAGTCCGATCTAACCTGATCTCTAAGAGTCGAGTCACTCGTCAACATTGTTTTGGTTTCATTTTTTAAAAGAACGTACCTATTATTTTGAGTTCCTTATTATATTTAAATAAAACAACGTATTTTTAAAAAATTAAAATTAAAATAATATTATTTTAAGTTCCTTCTCCTCAAGCCTCAAGGGAATGACTAAAAGAGACATATCTCAAAATTTTCCTGTCTTTGCGATTAAAGGACTTGGTTGCCTAAGTCCAAAAATTATTTTAAATCCAAAGCCTAATGTCCTATGACTAGTGTAATTTGTACTTTGCTTTTGTGGAAATCAAGCTCCAAAATCAAGGTTCACTAAAGTTCTCCAAAACAACCATTAACTCAAAGTCTGAAAGAATGATAGATATGTCAAGTAAGCATGAAGTCTAAATAATAAGATGCCGTTGGAGTTTTCTTAAATATAAGGTTTACAATCCCTATTTTAAAATGCTTTTAAGTTGATAATACACAATTTACTACTTTTTACTTGCATATTGAATATATTTGCAATTGCATTAACCACGTGTTTCGGATAACATACGGCTACCCTTTGCGTAAAACGGTATTGGGAAGACATCAAAACCAGTGGAACCGGCATCTTAAGAGCAAGTAACGTAGAATTCAGCAAAGTTAGGAAAAAGTTCATGGGCCTGTTACGTACCTTGAAGTGTAGAAACAACATAAGCTTCAATCATCATCCATCCGCATGTTGCATTCTCTCTTCCAGCATCCAGACGGGCTTTACACTCCGAAGAATGGCAAAACAGAACAGAAAGCATAATGATATACGGGCAAGTGTAAAATTAGTTCATATATAATGTAATTATTGCAATATAACGACCCTAAACTCTGCAACCTTTTTCATTACCTGCACTGTATTGATATAGAGCAAGAAGATAACCAGAGACCTGAATATTTCATTTTTGTACATATGTGCACATGGAAGTTAAGAGATTGGCAAAAAGGCACTCAATGAACCACACAAATAAAGCAAAGAACCTTAGTTGTTCAGGCATTTATAGGTTCTTATTCTTGAAGTCCAAACACATTTGTCTTCACATTGAGAAGAAGACAAAACCCAGAAAAGCACAAATGAAAAGAAAGGGACAAAAGCTGAAATAGTGTGCCGACTTGAATTATTTTTAGTGGTGTGCCAAAAAGCTTTGGAACGCCGAGGAGGAATGTGGAAGGGAGACAAATCTTGCAAGTTGCAAGAGAAAAGCAGTATATATGTATTGAAGTTGTATGATGTAGCAATAGAGGCTATTATCTGATAGCTACATATAAATATAGGTAATTTTGCTTGTGGTTCAGTTGTGTGAATGCTGAGAAAAGCAAAGTCTATAATGAGCAGAGGAAAAGTATACCAGCGTGACTGACAGATATGTAGGTAAGGAATTTATATGTTATTCCTGCATTCTCATCTTCATCTGACATCCACAGTACACCATCAACACAAATATCCTATCGAAGCTAAACTTGTTGATATCAGTCAATTCCGTATTCAACTAGCTCAATTATAAATCAATATGTTAATTGATAAAATTTAGAAGTTGTGGTTGGGAAAAGGTTTAGTAATTACTTACACAGGCATGCATGTTGGTTGCACTTATATTACGTGATCTACTTGCCAGGTTTTGTTTCTCATTGATTGGTGGTAGGCTGTAAGTGGGGGCTGTTTCTACTTTGCAACTCTTTGCATCAGAACTTCCCAGTCCCCACCTGTACACATGTAATCAATGAAGCACAGTTTCTTCCCTAAAGCTTTTGTGTCTGTTATTTCGATCCTTGGCTAAGTCAAGTCTCTATTATCAGTTTGTTCTCATTGGGTTCTCTTTTTATTTCTTGGGAGACTCCCTCTCTGTTAGTAAGAGATTTGAAATAAACTTTGTAGTATGTTTTTTGTTTCAGTGATATATGATAAGTTGAGCTAATGACGTTCTTTTATATGTAGTGTCTGTCTTAACAACGAGAATGACACATCAATTATTGCAACCTTATCAGCATAAAAGTTTGGAGCTTTGCAGCATTAAAGACATCATGCATGCGTGAGTTTATGAGACCATATTTGAGGGAGGGGCGTCTTTCTCTAAAATTTGTGCCCGTATATGGACGATTATGGCTAAAGCGTTTACAGTTCGAGTGCAGGGTACCGAGTCTGTGGACTATGGAGCTATATTATGTCTTATTACGAAATACATAAACTATTCGTCAGGTTGAGTCGGGTTTGTATGACGACTCAATTTTCCTTTAAAGAACTATATTATGTCGTATTAAGAAATACATAACATAGTGGGATGGAATTGGGTCGGGTTGAGTCGGGTTGTCATACAAACCCAACTCAACTCTAGTTCTGAAATTCACAGTTCGAGTTAAAAGTTCAATCAAACTTGGATAGTTTGAAATTCGATAGAGGTTAGGTCAATTTTAATTATTTTTTAAAATTAAAATTAAAATTTATTAAAAAGTAATATTGATTTGTTCAAAAATAATGTAGTTTATAATTAATGTATTTAAACTTCGGATCATATTAGACTATAAA
>JANQBM010000007.1:16718253-16738755 GCA_025594535.1 Erythroxylum domingense | reverse complement strand
TAAATATTATGAGAACACATATTTCAAATAAGATGTCCAATTGCAAACCCTATTATGAACCTTATTATAGCCATCCATACAACAAAGGGAAAAATTACCATTTTGCTCTTATATTGGTTTTTCCTTCTAGATCTCCCATTTTACTCTGTATGGTGATTAACACACAAGATCTCATCTTGGTGTTAAGACTTGATGGGTAGCTAATCCATCAAACTCCTGACGCTAGTTTAATCACCAATTTCTATAAAACATCTAAAAGTGATGATATCATTATAAACTCTTTATTTGAGTGAATTTTTCCTGATAAATTTTTCAATTAATAATTCCAACATGCAAACACTGGATTAATACTCTGTAAAACTCCATTTCGATCATATCAAGAATTATAATGAAACACATATGAGTTCACCACTCATCAAGATTGTGGTCTATAATAAGCAAAGGCTAAAATGTATGTTTTAAGATTAAAGTAATGACCTACTTTATTTATTAAAACATACGTGATTCCAGATTCATTTAATAGTGTCGTTATTGATAGTCAACTAATATTATGATATGAAATTCATCATTCTCTTGAAGTAAACTCCTTTACTTACATAGAGATAAATCGCAACACTACAGTCTAAACCATAATCAATTGACCACCTTGATTCTTCAACTGTGAATTAATTAATTTAGATTATAATAATATACATGTTTCTCATACATCTCTATGTACATATATATTACTTACAAAAGAATCTTGGTATCTTATGACTAGATATATAATGCTCATAAAACCCAAACTCTTTTGTTTTATTAATAATAAATATTTTCATTACAAAAGTACCTGGAAGAAAATAAAGTTATATGTAAATACACTTGCTTTCCAGGGCTTATATTTACATAACTCTAAAATTACGATGATCGTTGCCAGCGCCTTAACCTTTCTATCACAATCGTGGCCCCATGTCCACAATCATAGCTTAGATGTAAGCTCTCTATTATGACTGTGCCCCCATGTACATAATTGAGGCCTGGCTGTTGCTGGCTCGTCCTTCTCTGTCACAATCGTGGGCTAGGTCTTTGGCCCAAAACTCTTTGAAAATTCTTCATTCTTCATTCTTCACTGTTTACCCTGAAACACTACCAAACACATCACGATACCTCAAAAATATAACATTTAAGCTCAAAGACTTAGTCTAACCTATAAAAACACTAAAACACTCAAAGTAACGTAATTAATCCCTAAATGCATTCTTAAAACTCAAATTCACACTAAATAGATAACAAAGTAAATCCTAAAACATCATACAATTGACAACTATCAATATCCCCAAACTTAAACGTTTGCTTGTCCTTAAGCAAATAAAACAACAACATACAACAAACACAACACATGTAATGCAATAATGAGGCAATGGCGTTGATCTTCATGAAAGGAATTTAATCTTAAACACAATCATTCAGTTATGTCAAATCTTTAACATGCAAAATATGTGTATAGGGGCTTTGAACTAAATATACAACTTAATTGAGACTTAAGTGTTAACTTATTTACCTTTTTCAATTGCACACTCACATTAATAATTTTTTGGGGTCCCTCAGACTTTTTAATTGTTCCTCAGTACATTTTCATAAAAATTCAAGCTTATTACAAGTTTGGTAGGTTTTTTATTAAGAAAACACACATTTTAAAAAAATAAACTTAGTCTTTTACTCGAAGGCAAACATTTATGATGAATGTTGATTTAGTTACTCAACTAAGTCATTTTATTAAACAGCTTGGTTGGAATGTCATTATAGCCTTTTTACTCGAAGGCACACATTTGTGATGCGTGTCGATCTAGTTACTCAGTTATTATCACGTTTTTAGCTAACTACTAGCTCTATTCATAAGTTAAAGGTCAGCAAAATAGTGATTTATTAAGCAATTTTTTTTATTTTTATTACCTAACTTGTTGCTTTTAGATATTTGTTTTCATGAAAAATTCTAGTTAAACTAAAGTAAAAAGACCTCAAATTATGAATGAATGTGACAATCTAGAGGGTGCTAAATTTATACTAAGTCCTAATTAGGTTGTATATTTATCCAAAGGCCCCCTAATTTACTAATTTCACATGCTAATGATCGTTCACAACCTAATAGGCTATGTCCAAAATTAAATGAATTTCACTCAGTCTAATCCATTGACACATTCACATACTTCACACCATGTAACCTAATAACTACCATATAGTATGCAAAATCACATTCAAAAGCAAAAACCCATAGTCCCTCCCCATACTTGAACAACAAATTGTCGTCAATGTGAGAAGAGAGCACATAAACATATAAAGGAAAAAAAATTAAAGTAGACAGAATGGATAATAAAATAACATAAAAATTAGAATTAAAGGCTAATTTGAAAAAGAAAATGAATGAATGAGAAAATTGGGTTAGACATAAATCTTATGGAGATGGATATGGTGATGGTGATAGTGTTGAGATCAAATCCGTTTGACATTGAGAGTGTTTCCCTATCTTATAAGTGATTCAAGAGAGTAAAAGAATTAACACTCCAAATTGTTCCAAATCATTCAAGACTTATTTAAGAATTTAAAACAAACCTAACTACACAACAATTTAAATCTACTACTAAATGTGCTAATTTATGGTCATCAACTTGACCTTCATCCTTTAAAACTTAGCCAGGATCAATTATAAGCGGCTTGCTTCCACCCTTCTTGTTTAACATCCATTTTATAGCTTGTGAGTAAGCTACAAATTGCAAAATGATCAGAAGGACAATATTGATAAAATTATGAAAACTAACTTTGGTTTTGTGATGATGCATGAAGATCATTGTGTTTATGTGTACACTTTTGGGTTTAAATTTGCCATTATAACTCTATATGTGGATGACATATTAATAGAAAGTAATGGGTTGAGTTTGCTGAAAATCATGAAAGGATGGTTGTCTTCCACCTTCGACATGAAGGATATGGGAGAAGCTGCTTATATCCTTGGTGTTAAGATCCTAAGAGATAGGAAAGCTAAGATGTTGGCCTTGTCTTAAGAACCTTATATTGATAAGATTCTTACAAGGTTCAACTAGATAAACTCAAAACCAATGAGCACACCACTTGCATATAGTTGCAAGCTTGGGTAAGATTTGTGTCATCGTACTACTAAAGAAAATGATGAAATGAAAAAGATCCCATACATAAGTGCCATTGGAAGTCTAATGTATGCCATGTTGTGTACATGACCTGACATTAGCCAAACGGTAGGTTTACTAGCAAGATATTCTTCTAACCCTATATTCAAGCTTTGTAAGTGTGTGAAAAGGGTCCTTAGGTATCTCAAGGGTACAAAGGACTATTGGCTATGCTACCAAGGAGAGAATCTTGGTTTGCATGGCTACACTAATGCTGATTTGGGTGGTGATCGTGATTCGTGCAAATCTACATCTGGCTATGTCTTCATCCTAGATAATAAGGCTATTTCTTGGAGTAGTAAGAAACAAACTTGCACAGCATTAACAACAATGGGGGCTAAATTTGATGTCAGTGCCTCAGATGTGCAAGAGGCCTTGTGACTTGGAAATTTTATTCAGCACTTAGGGTCAATTGTGCCTTTGGAAAGGCCCATAACTATCTATTGTGATAGTATGGCAGCTTTGGTTTACACTAAGGACCCTAAGTATCATGGAAAGACTAAGCTCATTAGCATGAAGTATCATTTTTGTTATAGATGCAATAGAAGAAGGAGAAATTAAGTTAGAGTATATATCTATGGACCTAATGGTGGCTGACCCTATGACTAAGCCATTGCCACCATTTCATTTTGCTAAACATATAAAGGCAATGGGTCTTCGTAGATTATGAAATGTTGGTGTAATTTTTTCCTTCTTGTTTCACACATGTAAGACGTTTGATAAATGAAAATTTGTTTATCAAATATTGGTGCATTTCACTTCGAAAACACAACGAAAAACATATGTGTCAATTATAGGCTAAAGTTGACTTTCTCACAAGAGCCATCTGCCCTTGCGTCTTTGCGTAAAATCAAGGATGATACCACTAAAGTCTTAAATGTATGTTATCTCTTAAAAGGGATATATGACTTGTGCGTCATACATTTAAGTGGGAGTCATGAACTAACACATGACAACTTTAGTCTTATGCATGCATTAAGATAAGGTGATCAAGGTCATCAAGTTTGTATGTCCATTCATATATACTATCCTATGATTTCATTATCAAGAGTGAGAATAAGAAGTATTTTATGGTTGTTTGACATGTCCTCCTATTATTGAGAATAATAGGAGTGACACATCTAAATGTTTTAAAAGGAAGAATTGACACACCCCTTTAAGTGGAAGTGGAGTAGTAAAACATTTAAGAATGTGTTTAGGGAACATCAAAGGGATGTGTTCCAAATGTTCCGTAGTTAACCATGAAATTTACCAACCGAAGAAAATAAGCAAGTTGTCTCTTATCATGCTTATCTTTGAGATTCTTCATTCAAACCCTTTAATGAGGATTATTATAGTCTTCTTAATTCGTTGTTGAAGGTTTTGGGAGAAATGGGACTGGAGTATCCTCCTTTTAGATGATCATGTTTTCTTAAATTTTTTAGTAGTTCAAAGCTAAAGGAAAGACATGAATGTTTAAGTTGCCTGCATAAGTATAATTGCATGAGTTGCATAACTGTGATAGCATATGTTGCACACTATAAATGATACATGATCACATTATTCAATCTTGGCACCACATATTGTTTTGTACAATATGAACGATTGAGTGTGATGTGAGAAAGAAACCAAGTGCACTAGAGGTTTAATACATTCATGAGTTTTCTGATTTTAAACTCACAAAGGAGACTGAATGTGATTAAACACGTGTATCAAAATGTCTTAGGGTTTGAGAGGCATAACTTGATTTGTTCAAGTAAGTTTGATTTGTTCAAACATGAGGAGATTGGCAATCTTTTATTGTGGGTATAACAACCACAATGTTGTTTACATGCCTAAGGTCACACCCATAACTCAAAATTATGTGCTTCAACTATTATTTGTGTTCGGCTTTGTATGTTCACTTGTCGAGTATGTTCTGTTTGAGTGGGAGCATATTTTTTTAAATATATCTTTGTGCGAGTGGGACCTTGTTGGAATTTTATATCTTAAGTGCTACAAATTCCATTTGACGCACTAAGGTATATTTGAAAGTGTTTGGGTTTCATGTAAGGAGCTAACCCTCAACTCAAGCAAACTATAAGTGTCTTGACATGACTTTCTCTTAAATCAAATGTCAAAAACTAGCTTAAGGTGAGCTCATAGGAGCTCAGTAAAACTAGTTAATAACTAGAATGCTAGGGATAAGCTCAATTGGACTTAATTGAGATTACCCTAGCTCATCTTTAGTTCTTGGGAATTGAAGTTAGCTATAAATGTGTTCACACTAGTTAAGTTAGAAGAGCTAATTAAGGAGCATGAGTTTGAGTTGAAACCCAAAGCTTAATAGGTAAACTTGGTGGTGTTAGATGAAGGAATCTAGCATGCTTGAGTGCACAATGGATGCTAAGGTGTACCATTAGCTGTAGTAAGCGATAATGCATCTTCCTACGTATGCATTTAGAGTGCATGTTCATTGTCTCCACATGGATACATAAATTTAGCCAAGAAAGGATGAATTCATCCAAGAGGTTAAATTTAGCCAATGGGGAAGATTCATCATGTACCTTGCCTTAGAATGAACATACACGACACCCATTCACCAAGGTATGTGTACTTTTGATGAAAGGATGTGTTGTTTCGGCCAATGGTTGTGATCATTTAGCCAAAAAGGGGTTCATGTATAAAAATGAATGGTCATGATTATACCATCATGACTTTAATTGAAGATACATGACTCTTTGTCAAAGGATGTGTTCCTTGGCCAAGACTTATGATGTTCAGACAAGAGACATAACTCTTAGAAGAGTTATGATGTTTCGCCAAGAGATATATTCTTCAAAGGCATCTTTTAGTGTCCTATAAAAGGGAATTTCGTAGTTCCTTTAAGTAAGTTTTTTTCTTTGGTTGAATACTACACTCTTCTCCCCATATTTGAGCTGAAAGCACTACCTTCTTTTAAGTATTTATACGTTGAAGCACTCTCCCATAAAATAGTTGTTAAGCTTATTAAGAGCAATGTGGGTGAACCATAAGGATTGTTACTTTCATAAATTATCAACTTTTCTGACCTTAGTGCATTCAGACTAGTTTGGTCTACTCCATCCATTCCAACCATGAAGAGTGGGAGAAGAAGGAGAAGCTATAGTGGAACTCCACAAGAGAGGGAAAACATCAAGCATACAAAGAGTTATTCAATTGCGTTTCAAGTTAGTATATCATCCTACCCTTCTTAATGACAACGTAGGATCTTGTATACTTATGAAATCATAAGATTTCTTGTTTGATTTATGATCTAAAATCAACATGTTGACTAATAATGATGCTTTATAGGTCAAATAGGTGCATATCTATTTCTTAAAGGATAAAATTTCTTGGCAAATCAATCCAAAATTTTCCCAATCTTAGTTCTTCACTTAACTCTTTAAACTCATAAATCTATTAACTGATCACTTCAAATGTATAGTGGGGAATGAAGATGTGGCCTCTCAATGGTTGGAGTAAGATAAGCCCTTTAAATGACTCAAATTTGTTACATACAATTTTAGGATATATATCTAAGTCACTCTGAAGTGAAGATTTAGATTTTCTCTAACTAATGGACCAATCTCCTTAGTGAATTGAGTAATGTATTTCTCGAGTATATCCTGCATCTGACATAACTGATATATATAAGTGGTTTAATCATAATACAAACATTTTCACTAACAAATCTCACAAAGAGTTTTTAAGGACTAAGGTTATAACTCAGATTTCACTACAAGAAAATTACAAATTATCGATAGAAAAAATTTCATAGTAAGTTAGCAACAAAAATTTAATTTTGTCAGTAAACTTGTCTAAAAAATTGGTATTTTGCAACGGAAAAAAATTCGACGGTAAAGGCAGAGGGAATTTATCCATGAAACTTTTCCAAAGGAATTTAGTGACAGAATAGTAAAAGTCGTAGTAAAAATAAGCGACAATGGTTAGTGGTAAAAATAAGCGACAAAGTTTACTGATGAAACTATCATTCCATCAGTAAATGCAAACAACATCAGAAATGTTATTTAAATTTAAAGTAAAATAATGTCGTTTTTATTTTAATAAAATTATTTTTTATCTTAATAAAATTAAAAATGCGAAGACCCTCTCCCCTGTTGTTGTTTTGCAATTTTTTGTCCTCTTTGATATATAATAAAACATATGTAAGAATTTACATAATATACAACATTATTAAAATCAAATTGGATAAATCTATCTTTATTGAACTATTCAAATGAAATTACCTATCTAAAGTCTACCACTAACATAATTAGATTATTGACTTATTTTGTTTATTTTGTAACAATTGCCTTATTGACTTGACTCTTTGCATTGCAGCTTAGTATATTAGGAATGGTAAATAAACCTTAAATCGATTTAGACTGATCCAAAGTAAACTAATTTAATTCAAGTTGATTGAAGTTTAATTTATACTTGAGTTTTTTTAATTTAATTCGTTTTTCTTCAAGTTGGACTCAAGTTCAAGCTCTACAACCTGACTAGACGCAAGCTTGACTATATATATGATAAACAAATCCTAGTTTTCACGTCTTCAATTCTTTTTTTATTTGTTTTCTTTATTATGTCACTTCCACAATCCACATTTAATTATTGTAATCATAAATGCATATGATTTAGATAATCTATAAGTAGAGATAATATTATTAATTAGATATATGAAATTAACTTTAAGATTAAGGTTGGATATATTTAAGTTAAATTTTCGTAAAGAATAGAATAATTATTGCATATAGTATTTGTTTCACGAGAATCATCATATATGAGATTTGAGAGTACCTAAGGATTAAAATTCAAGTATGATTATTTCACTTAATGGTATTAACATAGATAAGTATGTATCTAATAATGATTTTGACTCATTTTTTAGATGAACAAATATTCTATGGATGTTATCAATTTTTTTTTTGCCTATTTTAACTTAAGTTTTCAATTACTTTTAGTTTTAAAAGCTTATCACCTCTTCCAATATATTCATATAACTAGAATTCTCCCTTGGGAAGGTATTTAGAATTCTCTCTAAATAACATAATTCATATTCATGAAAAGGGGCATTAAAAGTTACATGTAGTTTTAAAGTTAGAGAATCATAACACCTACATTGTTTGTGAAAATTTGAATAGCTAATAAAGATGTTATTTTATGCATAGATCAATTTTAGTTTGAATATCTTAATGTTTTATGCAAAGATATTGTTTTATAAAGTTGAATTTGTTAAGTAAAGGATATGAGTGATCTTTTAAGGATTTAATCATTCATAAGATGACCTTGCATAAAATTTTTGTCTATTTTTCCTTAATTATTATACCTTTTAGGTTTAAAATGTGATCCATACATAAATTTCCTTTTGCTTGGGACTTAGCGTATGATAGATAGGCACGTACGCTATGTTGCCTAGATTTATAAAATGCAATATGATCATGTGAAAATTCAGATATAGTCTCATCAATAAAGTTAATTCTTTTCTTTGTCCATAATAAGGGTTTTTCATAATAATGTTTTTTGCATAATAATGGTTATTATCTTGCGAAAAATTTATATGTTGTCTTTGTCTATATGTGATATTGTAAAACGTGGCTATAAGTTATAGGATATGAAAACATTAATAGAAGGAAAACAAAATATGCAATACACAACTTAAAACCCATGCATATCTGTACCTATGCTCAATTAAAAACTTATAAAAAACTAGCTAATTGTTTAATGCCTTCTTGCAAGTCGTGCTCTATGTTAAAGATTGTCGACAATTGTCTAACCTCATCCATCTTCTTTGTAGTTTGTGATTGTCCTTCTATCAAGGCAAGTTATTCAACTAAGTAATGTGTACAATATGATTGATTTTTTGTTATTCTTTGTAATTTTACCTCTAGCAATGATTGATGAGTTTTTAGGTTAGGGTTTAACAGTCTAAGCATTTATGTTTGGGCATTGTTTAAATTTAAACATAAAAAGTTGAACTTCAATGTGATTAATTTAAACTTAGTATTAACATAAGAAATTCATGTAATTGATATGATAATTCTTTTCATAATAAACCCCTAGGATGGTATATAGGTTAGAAACCTATGATGCGACTCCTATAAGGCTTATTGGTGAAGAATTTCACGAGTCTAGGAGTCATAGTGAGAACTTGATTTTTCGATTTATCTAACAATGCCATATACCATAGTGCTTGTTTAAATTCAAACTTTGGAAATGAACTTCAATGTTTAGTATTAACATAAGAAATTCACGTAATTGACATGACAATTTTTTGCATAATAAACCCCTAATATGGTATATAGGTTAGAAACTCATGATGCAACTCCCATGAGGCTTATATGTAAAAAATTCCATGAGCCTAGGAGTTACAGTGAGAACTTGCTTTCTCGATTCATCTAGTTTAACAATACCACGTACCATAGTGCTTATTTAAATTCAAACTTTGGAAAATAACTTGTAGGTCATTAATTTAAACGTAAAGACTTGAACTTCAATGTGATTACTCTATCGAGTGTTGAAACTAATATATGTAAGCAAAAAATGTGCTTTTGATCTTTTTGAGGAAACTGATTTTATTCATAGTAAACCAATTTCCACTCTTTTTATTTTAATATAAAGTTAGAAAAATAATATATAGGTGCTTTTTTTACTTCTTAATGTCACTTCTTATAAGATATTGGTTGGAAATTTGCTTTATTTGATTGATACTCAAATGTGTTGTCCATCAGTGAAGTCAATATATCGATAAGCCAAGTATAGTTCATTTGTAGGTTGCTTAAACAATATTAAGATATATTAAGAATAATAAAGATTAAAGCCTTATCTTTCCTAAAAAATTCTTCTATGTAGTTGTAAGATTGTTAATGACTTAGAATGTGGTGATTATCCAATTAATAAGGTGGAATTGGTTGTGATTGAATTATCTAATTTTGAAATCATATGGTAGGATAAATTGGTTTCAATTTAGAGGGGAAATGGTCAGAGACTTACTTAAACTTAGGGGAAATGAAGGATCTAATGATATGTAAAGTGAAGATTAAATGTTCTATAAGATTAATATGGATACTACCATAATGATTATTATATCTTACTACAATCATTTTTTTAAATAACAGTTTTACAGAAATGAGTAATGTTTATAGATCTTGGATGTATAGAAGATTAAAACCTAATGGTTTCGTTAATCCTGCGCTTGTTGAGGGAGTTGAAGCTTTTATTCACTATGCATGTTCTCAATCTGCATATATAGATGGTCCAAAAATTAGATGTCCATATAAAAAGTGCAAACATATTTTTTCTTCCTATTGATGAAGTGAATCTCTATTTATTACGAAAAGGGTTTGTTCCAAATTATTTTGAGTGGACACGACATGGGGAGCCATTAATTTGTAGCACCTCAAGAGGTAATGAAGTAAACTCGACAATAAATTTGGATAGGTTTGAAGGGGGGATTGGATTTATAACAAATAATGTCAAGTAATCGAAATCTTTACACCCAAATGGTTTATGATGCAACTGGTTATACCTTCCAGGAAAATATAGAAAATGTTGAAGAAGAATCAAACCCACATGCAAAAAAAATGGTTTGGCTTACTAAAATCATTTGACGAAGAATTATGGCCAAATTGTGAGACCATGGCTCAATTATTTTCAATTGCTCGAATATTGAACATAAAGTCTGATGGGCATATTTCTCATCAAAGTTTGGATAAAATTTTTTCTTGGTATAATGAATAATTGCCCCTGATTATATAATGGTTGATAATTTCTACAATATGAAGAAATTTATTGGGGGTCTTGGATTGCCAGTCAAATAATTAATTGTTGCAACTTGGGATGTATGTTGTTTTGGGGAGATGATGTGGAATTAAAAGAGTGCAAATTTTGTGGTCAATCTAGGTTTAAATCTAGAAAACGTTTTATAAAACATAAATTAGTTCCTTAGAAGTGGATGTATTATTTCTCGCTATCCAAGACTTCAAAGACTATATGCCTCTAATGTTGTTGCTTCTCACATGAGATGACATAATGAACTTTAACAGGAAGATGGAATAATGAGTCATCCATTAGATTCACTCACATGGAAACATTTTAATAACACCCACTATAAGTTTGCAACTGAAAGTCAAATTGTTAGGTTAGGATTGTTGACAAATAGATTCCAACCTTTTGGTCAATTCAGCCAATAATATTCATTATGGCCAATCATAATTACTCCTTATAATTTGCCTCCATGGATTTGTATGAATGAGGCATATATGTTCTTAACAGTGGTTATGCCAGGGCCTACGAATCTAAAGCATAAAATTCATGTATTCTTATAACCATTAATATCTAAATTGCATCGTATTTGGGAATTTGGTATGGAGACATATGATGTGTCTCTTAAATAAAATTTTTTGTTGAGAGCAACTTTGAATGTGGACTATTAATGATTTCACTATATATGCTATGTTTTCTAGATGGAGCACAATAGGGAAATTGACTTGTCCTTATTGTGGCAATGATTCTTATGCATTTTATCTTCCTAATGGGGCCAAAAGATCTTAGTTTGACAACTATAAGAAATTTCTTCCTTAAAATCATCCATTTAGATGCAATAAACAAAATTTCATTAATAATAGGACGGTAAAAACACCCCCCTCTCAATCCTGGTGAGGAGATATTGTAGGAGATTGCTGAATTAGGGTTGCTGAAAGTTATAAAACTTAAAGCTAAAGAAGTTAATAGAAGCATTTTTAAAAGTTTTAGTTGGAGAAAACGAAGTATCTTTTGGGAATTTTCATATTGGAAAACTAATTTCATACGTAATAATCTAGACATGATGCATATTGAAAAAACTAATTTTGACAATTTTTTTAACACCATAATGAACATTGAAGGGAGGATAAAGAACAATGCATAATCACAAGCTTATTTGAAACTTTTTTGTAAAATGAAAGAGTTAGATAAAGATCTTCATACCTGTAATCATCCAAAAGCGTGTTACACTTTGGACAAAAAAAAGGAAATTTTGTGTGAATGGTTGAAAAGTCTAAAGTTTTTCGATGGTTTTGTTTCGAATTGGGCAAGGTGTGTGGACATAAGGAAGTACAAATTATTTGGGATTAAAAGTCATGTTTGTTATATGTTTAAGCAAAGGATAATTCTAATGCATTTCAGGAGCTGCTACCGAATAAGGTTTGAGAAGCTATAATAAAATTAATTTTGTTTTTCAAAAGCTTAACATCATCTTAAATAAAGTTTGCTGAAATGGAAAAACTAGAAAGGGAAATTCCAGTTAGCTTGTGCAAATTAGAAGGAATTTTTCCTCCAAATTTCTTTAACTGTATGAACATCTACCCGTAATTTAACACACAAGGCTAAAGTTGTTGGTCCAATTCAATATCAATGGATGTCCATTTGAGAGGTAATTATAGTTAATATTTTATAAAACTTATAGTATGTTTTAATTATAGAATTATAATAGCCCTATTTGTAATATAGGTTTTTGCATCACTTGAAGAAAAATGTCAAAAATAAGGCTAGAGTTAAAGATTCGATATGCAATGCTTATTCAATAGAGGAAGCAAGAACATTGTGTTCACATTATTTTGAATCGTATATACACATAAGAGAAAGAAAACTTCCTCGTAATGATGATAGGGGAGAAACGGGTCATGTTGATTGTAACTTATCCATTTTCACATATCCAGGGAAAACATATAGACATCCAAGAAGAAGAATGTTAACAGAAGAAGAAATAGAGATTACCCTTAGTTACATTTTATTGAATTATCAAAAGGTTCAACCTCTCATGCAATAAGTTTAAGTTGATTTTGAAATTGATTATTTGAGTTTTCGAAGTCAGTGTTGTTCATAACTAAAATACATGATAATGCTTTTATATTATACGAGGAATGGTTACATGAGCTAATGCCTGAAACAACATAAGATGATATCAATAAAGAAGTTAAAAGACACTTTCCTCGATGGTTCAAGAAATATGTAAGTTTCACCTGCAATAATTGAAATGGTTGAATTATCATATCAAAGTGTTTAAATAACATTATACTATTTACTATGATAATTTTTTATGCAGGCCTCAAAAAATGCAATAGAAAATAAGTTCATATATGATCTAAGGAAAGGACCTTTGTGAACTATTAAATCGTATCTAGTGTATTTTGTTAAAGGGTATAAATTTCGTACAAAATATCATAGTCATAACATGACAACAGTAAATAGTAAGGTTTGCATACACAAAAAATTGATGGATAACTATGATAAAATTATTGATATGCTTGAAATTGAGTATCCTGCATTGCCAATAAAACAAAGTGTGATATTTATATGTGAATTGTTTGATCCAACTCCTAATGTTGGAATAAAAGTCCACAGTCGATACAATCTAGTTGAAATTAACTAGTGAAGATGTAACGCCGGACTCTTTGAGCCCTTTTTTTATTATTCTGTACTTGAATATACTACAGTACATTGACATATACATGATTGTATATGATTTTGAAAATGTAATTGAATCCTTTTGGTATTATCTAAGTGATATGTAATACTATATGCCCTTACATGAACTTAGAGTTCATCGGTATGCGAAAGCTTGGAGATTTCTGACATATAAGTTTCTAAGTGTGTAAAATCAATTCCATTGGATGGATGTGGCCATGGTGGCCAAGTTAAATGTATTCTAGTACCTTTGGGATGATTAAACATGATTTATAGACTCATTGGACACTTAGAAAGCTTAATTTAAAAAGTTGATGTACATAAGCGACTTAATTGCAATATTTCAATTATTGGAGGACCAATATGTAATTTTATAAAATTAAGCAGGCTATTTATAATTTGCAAAAGTCCGAGGAACAAAATAAAAATAAAAGTTTTGGTCATTCTCAAATTTTGGGCTTAACTGCAAATTTAGGAAAGTTTGGAGGGTATAATGGTAATTTCACATAAACTCAGGGAAAAAAGGGTAAATTCACCATGTTTGCTTGAAGAAGAGTCAAATTCTAGACCCTTCTCCACCTTATAGCCGTGCACCCCCTTTATTTGGCATTAAACCACTTTGTTTTAATTAAAAGATAGGATAAGAAAGGAGAAAAGAGGAGGAGGAGAGGGAAACATTCGACCACCACCAAATTTCACCAAGGTTTTGATTCTTCAACTCAAACCTAGATGTTATAAGGTAATATGAGGCCAAGGAACTCAAATTTATCATTAGATTTGAGAAATCCTCAAAGGATTTGAAGATATCACCAAAGGAAAGTTTAGGTAAATTTTGTCTCATCTATCTCTACATTATGATTTTGAGTTTGGTGTTAATATATGTTGTTCTCCATGCTTGAATATACATGAAATATGATTTAGATGAATGAAAAGAGTTATGGAGAGATTTCTTTAATCCAAAACAGAAATGGTCTCTCATTAGTGAAAGTTGGTGAAATTGTGAATATCTTTTGAAATTGATGGTTTAAATGAACTCTATGATGTTAATTATGTATGTATATTGTGAAGTGATGATGAAAATGAAGAAGAAGTACATTAAAAGGAGGTTTTTTTGTAAATTATCTTTTGCTTGTTTTGTGGTTAGTAAATGATTTTATGTATGAATATTTTGTACTGCTATTGCGATTGCTCTTGAGTGTGTCTTCAAAGTCTAGAAGTTGTGGTAAACTTTTACTATGAATGTAGAAGTGCGTTTGAAATTGGTTTACAGGTGTTTATATATTTATTTATTTTGTGATTTTTCAAATTACAGCCGTTGTGTTGCCGAAATGTTTTTAAAGATGTCTACTTAGCCTTGGATAGTCAGGTTAAGGGTATCATGAGTATCCTTAGCTCGGGTATGTGGCAGTTGTCATGTGCCTGATCTGATTCAAGTCGTGAAAATTAAATTAGTATCAGAATATGGTTTTTACGTTTCCAAAAGTGTTATTATTGTTTTTAAAAGATTTATGACCCTTAGGAGTCGAGTTTGGGCGTCGAACGTCTTTGGTCTAGAAGTTGAGTCTCAGATCGTTAAGTTAACATCCTTAATGATCGGATGATTTCGATCTCAACAAGAGTACTTGTCGACATTCCTTGGGGTGTTTGGGACATCGGATAAGCTAGGCTTAATCCATTCTATTTGATTACATAACAACTTTTTATTTGATTACATAAAAACATTTTCTTTGATTTTATAGTGATAGCATGGTTGGACGACGAAGGGGAAGACGTCGTAGGGGAAAACCTTTGCAACCTGAGCTAGAGGAACACAGCGCTGAAGCAGTTGCAAAACCTGCTGTTGCTAGCTTTTTTCCTCATAGGTAGCCTCGCATTGAGGTACCGTCAGAGGAAGTGCAGCCAGATGTGCCACCGATGCTGAGAGAGGCTCTGTAACAAGTGATGACATGGTAGGCATAGTACACTACGCAGCAGTAGCCTGGGGTTGGAGCACCATAGACACCACCACAGGTACCGCCACCTCAGCAGCTAGTAATGGTACCTAGTCATGCACCAAAACAACATCCGATGCTTGAAATCTCAAGGTATATTAAAGAAGCAAGGAATCTTAGGTATGCACCTTTGATGGATGCAGTGATGTTACTGAAGCTAAAACATGAATGAGGCAAACCACAAAGACATTCCACGATATGAGACTGTCTGATGAGATGAAGCTGAAGGTAGTTGTCTAATTGCTGGAGGGTGATGTTAGAGTCTAACGGGAAAATGTCCCGAGACCCAATTGTAATCAGATTACCTGGGTAGATTTTATCAATGAATTCAACAGACAATATTATACCAGATTTGATAGGGATAAGAAGAAAGTTGCTTTCTTTGTACTAACATAGGGGAATAGGTCATTACATGAGTTTGAGACAGAGTTGAGAGAACTTGCCACCTATGTCCCAGAATATATGGCAGATGAAGAAAATCTATATGTCGGTTTGAGATTAGGTTACATTTGGCAATCCAGGAGAGGATGACGGTTACCCCCACCACCTCGTTCAAAGAGATTGTACAGTCGGCCAAGAGAGCCGAGAGGTCGGTGAAAGCGCACGGGAGACAATGGGAGGAAAAGAATCAGAAAAGGAAGGGAGGGTCCCTTCAGCTAACAGCCCAAGAGGAGTCGTGGTAGTTCAGCTCTGGGTAGTATTGGAAGTGCTACATCATTAACTGTCAATTTACGGTCATCACAACCAGGAAGTCAGAACACTGCCCCTATTACTAGCTCTGCTTTTCGAACTCGATCATCTCGGGCCGAACAGTGTAGAAATTGCAGGAAGATACATTCAAGCAAGTGTACGAAATCGATAAAATGTTTTCAGTGTGGAGAGACAAGGCATTTGAAAAGAGATTGTCCACAGCGGGCTTGGACTTCTACTCGAGGGGAGACAGTTCAGTACTACCAGTGAGACTCTAAGGGGAGACTGTCAGGGTAGGTATTCAGTCTTCTGGATCCACATAGAGGACTAGTGTGGGCAATAGTACGCCTCTAGCAGGATAACAGTGTTCTTCTCACCAAGCTCAAGTACGAGTTTATGCAATGACGGAGGAGGACGTTCGATCCAATCCAGACTCGATTATAGGTATTTTTAGGACGATCATTTTAGTTATTGTATTGTTATATTATGATGCATGTTCTGTGTAGTATTGGTAAATTCTTAAATAGTATGAACTACTAACACGTAGTGTTATAAGGTGTTATGTGTGTTCTTGGTAGAGATCCTAGAGTTTTGATTGACATTGGCATACAAAGGTCTTTTGTCAGTATGACTTTCATCGAGAACATTAGTCACCCCTTGAAGCCGTTAGATCCCCCTCTTATTATAGTCACTCCTCTTGGAGAGCAAGTGGCTTATGATGAAGTATATATGGCCTGTGAGGTAAGGGTCGGTGATGCTATATTAGAGGCAGATCTTATTCCCCTCAATCTCCAGGATTTTGAGATTATATTAGGGATTGAATGGTTAGAGAGGCATCGCGCCAAGGTTATTATTATAAGAAAGAGGTGGAGTTTGACACTCAGGGTGGAGTCCTGATTAAATTTACCAGTGATCGATGGGTGTTCCCGAGTTGTTTGATATCGGTAGTCAAGGCTAAAAAGTTGATTCGTCGGAGATGTCAGGCATACCTCGCACATGTGATTAACACTTTAGCACAGAGGGTCAAACTTGGAGAAGTTCCTATCATATACGGGTTCTACAATTTATTCTCAGGGGAGTTACCTGGATTGCCACCTGATCGGGAGTTTGATTTTACTACTAATTTGGTCCCAGGATCAACACCTGTTAAGTCAAGAGGACTTTATGATGATTAATTTTGATGAAAATCAAATAATAATAATAATGTTAGAAACAAATAAATGTTTTTAACAAGTATCTTGAGTGTGCAGACAAAGAAAAAGAACACAGACGCAGAAGGAAACACAGACGTAAAGTCAATATAAACACAGACGCAGACGCAGACACAAAATCAATATAGACGCAGACGCAAAATTAATATAGACACAGGCGCAGAAGCAAACGCAAACGCAGACGCAAACGTAGACGCAAACATAAAGTCAATATAGACGCAGACGTAGACACAGACGCAAAATCAATGTAAACGCAGACGCAGACGCAGACGCAAAGTCAATATAGACGCAGACGCAGACGCAGACGCAGATGCAGACGCAAACACAAATGCAACACAGAAGCAAAGAAGACATAGACGATACCACGAAGATACATTAGTACATCAGAACAGTTATTTAGTCAGAGTTAGTTACAGAACTCAACTAAATGACGGTTACCTAGAAGCGATTATCAAGAATCAAGCAGCAGTTAGAGACGAAGGCTATATATATTAGTCGCAGTCGAAAATGCTACGATCTTAGAAAATTTGAGACAAGTTAGAAAGTTAGACAATCTGAGAGAAAATTTTTACAGTGCTTACTTAGAATAGAGCTAACATTACTGTAACAAAAGCTCACAATTTGTTTCTAGTGAGAGAAAGAAAAGGCTGATAGCCTGGAGAGGCTAAGATAGTGAAAGAATACTTTGTAAGGGACCTGAAGAGGCTCTAGAAAGGAATAAAGAATACATGCAATCATTTGGAGAATAGTGAAACACTCAGAAGAACTCTGAGGACTAGACTTAGCCCACAGTTTGGGGTGAACTAGTATAAAAATCGCAATGACTATTCTCTACTCTTTACTTCAGTTTATTTTGTTGTTAAAAAATCATATAGAAGTAATTTGAGATTTAACTATGTAATAATTTGTGATATCTTTTTAATAAGAAAGAGAAGTTCTTTATAAAATTTTATATTAAAAAAGGAGGATACAGCATTCAACCCCCCTTCTTGTGTATCTAGTTTCTTGAATGTAAAGTCTATAATAACGTGTGATTTACTTCAATTGGTATCAGAGCTCGGTTTCCTAGAACCACCTTTACAAAGTGAGGAAAAAGATTCATGGCAGAATCACACGTGTTCATAGCTGAAGGTGCCTCTGTCACAAGACCTCCTGCGTTCAATGGTAAAGATTATCATTATTGGAAGGATAGGATGCGGCTCTTCATAGAATCCACACATATTGATTTTTGGGATATCATCAAGAATGGACCATATGAACCAGTAGATGATGAAGGAAATGCCATTCCTCGCAACAGATGGTCAGCGGATCACAAAGTCAAATTCCAGTTAAATTCAAAGGCCAAGTTTTTTTTCTGAGTTGTGCATTGAGCATAAGTGAATATGATAAAATTCATGGATGCGAGACTGCAAAGAAGATGAGGGACACTTTATCCATCGCACATAAAGGCACAAACTAGGTGAAAGAGTCCAAGATAAGTATTCTTGTACACCAATATGAGCTGTTTAAAATGCAGGAAGACGAGTTTGTTGATCAGATGTTTGGACAATTTCAAACTATCGTTAATGGAATTAAAGCTCTTAGGAGAATCTACGATAATCAAGATCATGTGAGGAAGATTCTCAAAAGTCTACCAAGAAGATGGAGACCCAAAGTCACTGCTATACAAGAAGCCAAGGACTTGAGCAAACTAAAGCTAGACGAATTGCTTGATCTTTGAATACAGATAAAGTAGAACTGGATGCTGAGGACAAACCTAAGAGAGACAAATCCATAGCATTAAAGGCTGGTCAGAAGAATCACAATACTCGAAGAAATAGAAGCTCTTCGTTAAAAGCATTAAAGATTGAAGAAGTCAAGAAAGATGATACCAGTGAGTCTGATCGTGATTCAAGTGAAGATGATGACGAATTATCTTTTATTTCGAGGAAGATCAGAAGTATGTGGAAAAAGAAAACAAAAGGAAGCAAAAATTTTTCTTTTAAGAAAAATAGCAAAGAAGACGCCAAGAACGAGAAGACCTCCATCATTTGCTATGAGTGCAACAAACCAGGACACTATAAGTCTGAATGTCCATTGCTAAAAAGAGAACCAAAGGAAAATAAAGCAAATAAAAAGAGTACGATGGCAATTTGGGAAGATTTAGATTCATCCAAATCTAATTCTGAATCAGAAGTTTCGGAACAAGAAAATATATGCTTGGTAGCTGAAGAAGAAGGTGACAAGGAGGTAACTTCTAACATTAATGAACTTCAAGTGCATATTTAAAATTGTTAGAAGATTCACATAATATACTAAAACAATATAGATTTCTAAAAAGAAAGTTTGTCGAAAACTTGAGAAACACGAAAGTGTTGGAAAAAGAAAATGTTTGCCTTAAGAAACAAGTAGATGATATGAAAAAAGTTTCTATTGATAGATATGAGGAAATTAGTCAGTTAAAAAAAAGATTAACTCTCTATCAACATATTTATCAACCTTTACTGAGAGTACAAAAGAATGAATGATATGATCAGTAACTATCGACACCCTAATGATAGGAGTGATCTAGGGTTTATTATGAGCAATACTGGTTACAAAAAAAGGTTTGTTCCTTATAAGAAGAAATTCCATCAATTTTCTTTTTATTATTCTATGAATGATTATAAGACTAACCCTCAAGGACCCAAGAAAATCTGGGTGCCTAAAAAAAACTCCTTCCTTGGAAAAAGCAGCAAGCACCAATGGTATTTGGATAGTGGATGCTCACGACATATGACGGGAAGAAGGTCTATATTCCTAGATCTTCAAAATAAGAAGGGAGGATCAATAACTTTTGGAGAAAACCAGCAGGGCGAAATCATTGGAATTGGTAAAATTGGTAAAGATTCCTTTTCTTGCATTGATAATGTTCTGCTTGTTGAAGGATTAAAACATAACTTGATTAGTGTAAGTCAATTATGTGATTCTGGTTTTGAAGTATCCTTTAATCAAAATTCTTGTGTAGTCAAAAACAAGGACGGGTCT
>JANQBM010000007.1:16699096-16711284 GCA_025594535.1 Erythroxylum domingense | reverse complement strand
ATGTTACAGAACTTGTTCTCTATTGGTTTTGCTAAGACCTACATAAAAAAATCATATTAAATAATATAAAGTCATTTAAACACTTTGATATGATAATTCAACCATTTCAATTATTGCAAGTGAAAACTTACATATTTCTCAAACCATCGAGAAAAGTGTCTTTCAACTTCTTTATTGATATCATCTTGTGTTTTTCAGGCATTAACTCGTGTAACCATTCCTTATATAATCTAAAAGCATTATTATGTATTTTAATTGTGAACAATGTTAACTTCAAAAACTCAAATAATCAATTTCAGATCCAACTTAAACTTACTGAATGAAAGATTGACTCTCTTGACAACTATGGGCAACCTTTATTTCTTCTTCTGTTAACATTCTTCTTGTCGATCGTCCATATGTTCGTCCAGGAGATGTGAAATTTGATAAGTTACCATCAACATCATCCATTTCTCCCACATTGTCATTACGAGGAACTTTTCTTTCTCTTGTATGCATATGCAACTCAAAATAATGTGAACAAAATGTACTTGATTCCTCCTCTAAATAAGCATTACATATCGAAACTTCAACTATAACCTTGTTTTTGACATTTTTCTTCAAGTGATGCAAATACCTACATTATGAATAAGGTTATTACAATTATGTGATTAAAACATGTTGTAACTTTTATGTAAATATTAACTATAATTACCTCTCAAACGGATACATCCTATTGAACTAGACCAGCAAGTTTAGCCTAGTGTGCTAAATATACGGGTAGATGCTTCATACAGTAAAAAAAGCTTAGAGGAAAAATCCCTTTTAATTTGCACAAGATAATTGGAATTTTCCTTTCTAGTTTTCCATTTCAGCCAACTTTATTTCAGAAAATGTTAAGCTCTTAAAAAACAAACTTAATTACACTATAGCTTCCTAAACCTTATTCGATAGCAACTCTCGAAATGTAATTAGAATTAGCCTTTGAATAGACAGATGACAACCATGACTTTTTATCCCAAATAATTTGTAATTCCTCATGTCCACACACCTTCCTAAGTTCGAAATATAACCATTGGAAAACTTTGGACTTTTCAACCATTCACATAAAATTTCCTTCTGTTTTTTCCAAAGTGTAACATGTTTTTAGATATTTACTGGTGCGAAGATCTTTATCTAACTCATTCCTCCTACAAAAAAGTTTTAAATCGGCTCGCGATTTTGCATTGTCCTTTGTCCTCCCTTCAATGTTCATTATGGTGTTGAACAAATTGTCAAAAATATTTTTTTCAATATGCATCACAACTAGATTATGACGTATCAAATTAGTTTTTCAATATGACTCAAAAGATACTTCATCCACATTTATTGATGAGTTTACTTCATAATCCCTTGAGATGCTACAAATTAATGGCTCCTCATGTTCTGTCTACTCAAAATAATTTAGAACAAACCCTTTTCTTAATAAATGGAGATTCACTTCATCAATAGGAAGAAGACGAATATGTTTGCACTTTTCACGAGGACATCTAATCTTTGGACCATTCATATATGCAAGTTGACAACATACATAGTCAATAAAAGCTTAAACTCCCTTAACAAACTCAAGATTAATGAAATCATTGGGTGTTAATCATCTATACATCTAATTTCTATCAACATTACTCATTTATGTAAAATTGTTATTTAAAAAAGTGATTCCATAGTTAGATATAATAATCATTATGGTAATATCCGTATTAATCTTACAGAACATTTAATCTTTACTTTACACATCATTAGATCCTTCATTTCTCCTAAGTTTTTACAAGTTTGTGACCATTTAGCCTCCAAAATGAAAATGAATCCAATCAATCCCACCATATGATTTCACAATTACAAAACTCAACAACGACCAATTCCACCTTAGTGATTGGACAATCATCACATTTTAAGTCATAAAAACCTTACAACTTCATAGAAGAATTATAAGGAAAGATAAGGCTTTGATCTTTATTATCCATAATATATGTTAATACCCTATAAGCAACCTAGAAATGAATTGTACTTGGCTTATCGATATATTGACTTAGTTTATGGACAACATATGTGAGTATGAGTCAAATAAAGCAAGTTGTCAACCAATATCTTTTAATAAGTAAGATTAAGAAGTAAAAAAAGGCACCTATAAATTGTTTTTATTAACTTTCTATTAAAATTAAAAGAGTGGAAATTGGTTTACAATAAATAAAATCAGTTTCCTCAAAAAGATCAAAAGCACATTTTTTTGCTTACATATATTAATTCCAACACTAGATGGGAGCAATCTCCAAGCCAATAAAAAAATTTAATGGCCTCAACTCTTTAATGTTGAAAGTTGTACGAAGAAAAGCCTTTGATAACATCAACTTTCTTAAAACTATCACTTGCTAAAAATTTTGAAAAATGACTAAGCGACCATTTGAGGACAAAATAAATAACTATGAATTAGAAGATGCTCATGTGAATTGTTGAGAAAACATAGAATTCAATAGCTTTATGTACTAAGTTAAATCAATCACCTACAAGTTCATTTTCAAAGTTTTATTTTAAACAAGTACTATGGTACATGGCATTGTTAGACCAGTTGAATCAAGAAAGCAAGTTCTCGTCGTGACTCCTAGACTCGTGAAATTTTTCACCAATATGCCTCATGGGAGTTGCATCACTAGTTTCCAGCCTATACTCCATCCTAGGGGTTTATTATGCAAAGAATTGTCATGTCAATTACGTGAATTTCTTATGTTAATACTAAGTTTGAATTAATCACCTACAAGTTTATTTCCAAATTTTGATTTTAAATAAGCACTATGGTACGTGGCATTGTTAGACCAGATGAATCGAGAAAGCAAGTTCTCGCTGTAACTCTTAGGCTCATGGAATTTTTCACCTATAAGCCTCATGAGAGTTGCATCATGGGTTTCCAGCCAATATATTATCCTAGGTTTTATTATGCAAAGAATAGTCATATTAATTATGTGAATTTCTTATGTTAATACTAAGTTTGAATTAATCACCTACAAGTTAATACTAAGTTTGAATTAATACTTAGTTGAACGACTTACCTTGATAGATGGACAATCGTAAACTACAAAGAAGATGGATGAGGTTGGATAATTATCGACGCTCTTCAATACAGAACACAACTTGCAAGAAAGGCAATAAACAATTAGCTAGTTTTTGATAAGTTTTGAATTGAGCATAGGTACAGATATGCTTGAGTTTTAAGTTGTGTATTGCATATTTTGTTTTCCTTCTATTAATGTTTTCATATCCTACAACTTATAATATTGCTTAAGCCATTGAAGCTTCGATCTCTGCTTGAAAAAGAACAATCAAACTCAAATTTATCATAACCATTTTTCGCAATATAACATATGGACAAAGACAACATATAAATTGTTTGCAAGTTCATAACCATTATTACACAAAACCATTATTATAGACAAAGACAACAATTATCTTTATTAGGGCTTTTTTTGCATAACCAATTTTTTTCATACATATTAAGTGTTTATTTTTTAAACCTCCTATGAGATATGGAATTGGTTTCATGCATATCAAATGTTTATTTTTTAGCTCAAAACAACTTTAATGATAGGTATGGAATTAATTTCACTTAAGGAATTGCATTAAAGAATGCCTGGAGTATTTTTATAAGGGTCAAGCAATTATATGATGAGACTATGTATGGATCTTCACATAATCATATTGCATTTTTTAAATGTTTACAAAAAAATACATGCCCATCTATCATCCTCTAAGTCCCAAGTAAAAGGAAATTTATGAATAGATCACATTCTAAACCTAAAGGGTATAATACTCAAGGCAAAAATAGGCACAATATTTATGCAAGGTCATCTTAAAAGAACTTACAATCTCCTTCTCATTCATATAGGCCTCTTTCTCATTAAAATGGTATGAAACAAACTTACAATCATTATAGGTCTCTTTATAAGCATAAAGGCATGGTACTTGCTCCCATTTAATATCAATCCTTATAAGAAACAATAAACATCGTATTTTCTCTAAATCACCATAGGTCATATTGTCGTAAAAAGAGCATATCATATGCTAATCATTTATTAGGCTCTACTATCAAACAAAGAGGACTCCAAATCCCATTTGATATGGACCTTATAAGAAATAAAAAAGCATGACATTTTCTCTAAATCACCACGGGTTATATTTTCATTAAAAGAGCATAACATATGCTAAACCATTTGTTAGGCTCCACTATCATATAAAGAGAACTCATAATCCCTTACACGTCAAAAATAAAGCATTATATAACCCACATCCTTTAACTAAACCTAAAAATGCATATAAGGTATACTCTTAAAGGTCTTTCTCATACGGTAATAACCCTTTCAATTCTCATCATGTGAAATGCTATTTTATGGTGATTATAGACATATCTATAAAAGTTTCTTTTTGAAATAATGTTTATAAAGTAAACCAAAAAAGATATGGGTTGAAAGAAAAAATAAGAACTAATCTCCAAAAACCAAGTTTGTATGGGTACCTAGAATTGATTTTTTTTAATCTAGTAGGACCAATTATCGACGCTCTTCAACACAGAACACTGCCTGCAAGAAAGACAATAAATAATTAACTAGTCTTTGATAAGTTTTGAATTGAGCATAGGTACAAATATGCATGCAATAGCACAAGTAGCGAAAACAAAAAATGCCCAGTACATAAACTATAACAAGTCCCTAATAGCAACCAACATCCGTTTTTACCAAATATTATATGGTTCATCGAAGTTCTAAGATCTTTTTAGGTTTATAGCTAACAAAGTTCCACTGGGTTGAATATAAGAACATTTGATCTTCAACTAGTTCAATGAATTAATATATTTTATAATGTTATAGTCAAAGACTTAGTCTTCATTTGCCTTATATTTAATTCCTTATTGAGTGTTGGTTTTCTTAGTAGTTTTGCTATTGTTGCTGTTTTATGTTATAACAACTTCGATTGTTGTATTTCTTTTAATTTAAACTCTTATTTTTATTAATATAATTAATTTCATTTCTCAAAAAAATTTAATTCAAGGGAAGAAGTAATCAATGTCATATAAGTTACCTAATTTACATAATCAAATTATACAGCCTAAAAGAAAAAAAAAAGGAATCACATATTCATTATCCAAATAAAGAGTACTTACTTGCACTTTTTACAGCCATAAACACAAAATAAGAAGTTGGACATATGAGAGATATTAAAACAAACTTAAGAAAAAAAGGATCATATATAATAATTCAAACCATAAATAGATTGAAAATACCAATTTGTCATATTTATAGCCTTTGTCTATATATGGTCAATATACAATAACATAAAACACAATGAAAAAAAATTGTATAACTAACTAAGTGGTCTACCACTAAATTTAAATGTTGTCAACACTATTTTGTTTATAGTTCTCTTAGCTGGTCCTCCTCTATACTATTCCCTAAGTCTTATAGATATCTTAGAGTTTTGTCCTTTAGAACTAATGCAATTTCTTAGACCCTTACTTGCATCAATATGTTTCTTTCATTTGTTTCTCTAAATACTAAGTACAACACTTGCTTAATATGAAAATTTTTTGCGCATGACAATGAATCATATGTTACATCTTGTCAATTTATTGAAGTTTGACATACTTGATACAACATACTCTTGTTGAGTTAATGCATATTTAATTTTGCAAAAAATAATGACTTGCCTCAATTAATGCTCACTAAAAGTTAATTTTTCCCATAATTATTCCTTAATAAGTTAATGATAACAAACTAATAAGTATAACAATTTAATTCCCTCCCTTATAGGAGATTTGTACATTTTCCTTAATGTAAAAAATATGAAAGAATTATGAAAGCCTAGGAAATGACAGGAAAGAAGGAAATTATGATAACTAATACTTCCGTAAAAATAAATGGCTTTATAGTTGTATTATGAGTAAGTACAAACTAGTAGTAGGTATCATAATCCAATAGTAAAAGAACATCAAAACACACTTAAATCCATAAATTTAAGGCTTCTTTTACCTTAAAACATAAGCAAAATTCAAGGAAACATATAAAAACAAATGCTAAAGAAACTTAGGGCTTTTACATTGCTTCTTTTCTGAATTACAACCAAGCTCGCTTTTTTATTTGTAAAACATTTCATTGCATCTCATTTGTAAAACATCAAAATACAGGTAAAAACATCGATCATTATGAATTAAAGAGTAAATACTTATTCTTCTTTTTAGGCTTAAGGTTATTTAAAAAAGATTACAAAGAAAGAGCTTGACTTTTAAATTAGGCTAAAAAAAGGACGCACTAATATATTAATTTATAAAAGGGCTACAATTTGGCTTAAATTCAAATCTTATGTGACTTTATCATTTTTAAGGTTTTTATGCATCTTATATGTAATCTCAAAAAGATGAAATTCAAGTTCTAAAAATTCATAATCAAAGAACGTATCCACATATGAAAAGAAAATTTTCATGAATGCTTCAATCCTTCTATAATCACTCATGTCCTTTACTTAACAAATTCAGTTTCATATTATTCACAAAGTCAAGATTTGCATAACATTTGGTTAATTATATTATGAATTTGATTTTTAACACTCAATCTTAATCTTAAATTATGTATAAACTTATTTTATCAACCTATAGATACTAATGAGAACCTAAACTCATAACTTAATAAAATCTAAAAATATATATATAATGGCAAAAAAATCAATAGAATTAGATTTAACTCTAGTCCACCCCTAAACCTAGAACAATATTATCCTCAAGACTTCGGATGTTTAATTTAATTAATAATAAAACGACTTCGTTTTCCTTTAAATTTAAACAACAATACCGATGTTGTTTGAATTTACCGACGGAATAATAGTTCCATAAGTAAATTATTGATGGAATCTGTAGGTAATTTACCTACGAAAATTTCTTCCGTTGGTAAACTTCGTCGGTTATTTTTACCACGAACCATTGTGGCTTATTTTTACGATGACTTTTATTATTCCGTCACTAAATTCCGTCAGCAAAGTTTCGCGGATAAATTTCCTCCACCTTTACCGACATATTTTTTTCATTGCCAAATACTATTTTTCCGACAAGTTTACCGACGGAAATGATTTCCGTCACTAATTTATTACGGAATTTTTTCCGTCAGTTCCGTCAATAATTTGTAATTTTCTTATAATAAAAACAAGGGATATACAGATTGAGCAATCTCCAGTCAAGTTTTCTAGTAAATTTAAAATTCTTTTAACTTTCTAACTATATAGTTCATTCTATATCTAAATGCCACTGAATAAGCTATTATAAAAGGAATAGGTTATAGAATCAACTCTGGTGGAATGACAATCACTTGCTAGTTAATAACACCCTTATGGTGGTGTTAGGATAAGCCTCTCCCAACAACTTAAAAATAATTAATGAAAAGCTCTAATTTCCAACGGAGAATCAATACAGAAACAAAAAATGGGGGCATGAAGATTGAATTTTCTGGAAAGAATCAACAAAATATATATAATGTATGTTAATTTTACTATTCTATATATATTTTTCTCCTTAAAATTATAACCAAGAATAATTTAGTAATAATACTTAAATGCAATTTGAATATTATAATTATGATAACATCGTAATTTAATTACATAATAATTATTTAGAAATTTATCTTTAATATTAAGTATTAAATTTAATAAACGAAATACATAATAATGATTAAATTAGCAATGTTATACATTAATTCAATCAACTAATTCACTGCAACTGATCCACTGGTCGTACAATGAGCGATAAGCTTCACTTTATCATAATTCCTCCATAATGAAATATGAGCCTGATCCACAAGAGTCCCTCATCCAGAAAATCTATATTTCATCATCAAAATAGTTGAGTCCACTTTCCAGTGGTCAGTCCTGCAGATGTATGAACCGTTCACGGCAGGAGCAGCAGTTATCTCAAAGGAAGACTCACTATTCGGACCAAGAAATAGAAACTATTTATATCATTCCAATCATCACTATGGAGGTTTTGCGATTAGGGATTTCCGAGAAAGGATAAGTGAGCTTCCTTGACTTTCATCCATGAATGCTCGTGGAGGATCTATACCCAGTAAGGTTAGGCTCACATTAGTCACATAGACCTTGTTGATTAAGGTTGGAATTTCTAGCTATGTTAAGGAATTCACATGTTAGAATGCTTAAAGAAAAGTTAGCTGATGATGTTGAAAGAAGTTCAGTATTATATTTAGATGATCTTGTACATAATGAAAGTTCAGAAAAGTAAGGCAAGTCAAGAGTTTGCATTTACTAATTAGATCATAATTGTTTGGCAAGCAACGAAATAACAAGATATCTTTACACAAGAAAGACACGCATCAAGCAAGAATCTAAGCAGGAAAAAAAATCCACACATCAATTACGGAATTAGTGGATGGGAACGAGTCTAAAAGGTTCTCATCATATTAAAGTAAGCAGATATTTTCAGGTCATGTTCAGACTCAAAACTTGGAAAAGCCAAGAAGGCTGTTTCAGTCTCTCCTGTCTAAATTGTTCTTCAACATCAACATTGTTTTTTCTTCCACCTTGGCCCTCAAAGGTCATATCAGGAACCTGGACAATTGATTCCCTCACATTTGCTTCTCTTGTTGCATAAGCTGCTTGATGGTTTCCTTGATTTGTCCTGTTGATGTGGCTTGATCCTGTGGAAGATGAAGAAAAGCTTGGTCCTGAGTCTGAAGTCCGAGGTGTCTCGGGTTTGTTTTTCCGAGTAAAGATTGTCGGCCCCAGCGTTAGCTCGATCTCACTCTCATCTATGGGGTCTAAAACTCGGATACAATTCGATTCTGCAACACAGTCTTCTGCAGGCATCTCTAAGTCAAAATTCGCCATCGACTTCTGTTGCATATCATGAGCTTTATTAGCATGGTTGAAACTAATGTTTTTCTTGGAGTTCCATAGTTCTCGATTCCTTGAACCAGGACTATAATTGCTTTCAGTTCTTCTCATAAGTACCTTCTGAACTTGATATAATCGGTGAAGTTCGTACACCTGCAACAGCATTTTCAGGCTTATAATTACTAATTCAGAGTCGAGACTAGGACCAAAAACAAAAACTTGGAGAAAAATTACCTGCTCTTTGAACGTTTCTTCATGCTTCAGCATGGCCATCCTCATGTATTCCTTATCATAAGGCTTAAGAAGTTTCTCCATTAAAAGGATTGTTATCTGTGGTTATACCAGTCACTATAGAACCGGATTTTTATTGAACTGGTAAACGACGACCCCTTCCATTACAAGAACTTGTGCTCAGGACTTCATCAGGATAATATTTCGAGATTTATCTGCAAATGACTCCTTCCACCTGGAAAACGAGGGGAAATGGAACAATTTAAAGGAGGGCTTCTGGCACAATGAACAGGAGATTTACTTAGAAAACGTACTGAAAAAGGATAGCATTAATATCGAATAATAACGTAAATGCACAATCTGTAACATCACTCAACTACTCGGTATAATTTGTCTGCTTGTTAGCTTGTTTTTTCTGCATCCACTTGCCCTCGACCATAATCTTAATTGCTGGCACAAAAAATCTTCCAACATGAAGCATCAGATTCATATGTCATCTTATATCCTATGGTCCTTATTCCGATACATGACCTTCCAGTTTAAAAACCTCAAAATTAAAACACCGAAAAAAAAAGAGAGATGCGTGCGGTTTTCTAGGAAATATGTAGTTGGACAATAATTTGAAGAAACTGATGATCAGTAGTATACTTCTTTTATCTATCTGTATCGTTAATTAAGAATCTGAAGGCAGAATTAGCAATATAATAGGTCTTCCAGGAAGTAGGCAGATTGTATAGAATTAGTAATATGATTAGATGGTGAGGAAACTAGAATAATACATGCTTCAGGTGAGATATTTAGTTCAGAGAGCACTCAGCCATAAGGCAAGAACTTGATAATTGACAATAACATGAAAACGACAAACCGGAATCAAACTGGTGTACTATATTTTATCTTTCAGTGCTTCCAAGTTTCGTTACACAGAATCCCTGGAATTGGAAAAAGGCAGGCAAGAAAGGCGCAATATTTGATTACCTTCTGACCTCAAATAGTTTCAACAGCTGGGAAGATCAAAAGTTTGCTCTAAAGGTCAAGAAGAAGCAGAGCAGAATCAAATTCTTTCCAGGAAAAGGCCAACGGTACTACACGTTGTTGCAACAAGAAAGTTTCAACCAGCCACAGCTTTGTATCTATATGAAAGGCCTTTGCATTTCATTCTCAGTCCGTATATACTGCAAAAGATGGAATATGAGCTGAAGAGGAATTTAAGATTCTTTCTCCATTTCTCTCTCTCTCTCACACACACATACATATACACAGACACCGAAGTAGTGTTTCATCTGGGTTTTGAGGCATGCCAAACAAATCCCAGTGCATTGGCCAATGTTATTAAAGTTTTGTGAAAGAGATGCCCCAGACAGGTCCAGCATTGCAGGCATAAAAAATATTTGAGAAAACTATAACAGTAACCACATACATAGAATGATAAAACATTAGCCAGATGATATTATATTTATGTTTACAATAGCTGAGGATCGCAAGGCCCTACATTGCTTCAGACAATCATCAAAAAGAACAGCTTAGCCTGCTAAGGTGAATCACATGCAACCAAGAATTCTATATCCCCAACAAATAGTTGTCCCTATTATGTATATATACCAATATTATATGTAAGATGTAGTTAGATAACAGGGAAGCTTATGAAGTTGGCATCAAATGGCCCGCCGGCAATTAGATCTCCACCGTACATTATGTGGGTACCTTACATAACAGTCCAAAAACTCAAAGACTGGCCACAGGATCTCAAATCCAATATTTGCAGAAACATGAATTATCTGATAAAATAAGCTTCAAGGATCAAAGGGGGGCTCATTTGCAGAAATGTTAGTATATTCGAGGTGGGCATGAGTTGGTAGACTTTTTAATTATCACACACAAAAGAAGACCCAACACAATGATTGTAGCCCTTAATTGGCCATGTGAATGTGTGGAAGTTGGGAAATCCCATCAAAGCTGGCATATAAATTATATAAATGTACTTGCATAACTCTACACTACTCTCATATATTGATGACTTGGAGAGCACAATAATGCGTACATATAATCAATGTATAGATCTCATGTTGTGGTTGAGAAGAACTGCCGGAACAATTTGTCACTGTTATGTTGGGACTATAGAAATGGATTTGATTAACGGAGAAGGAAAAACAGAAGAGTCTAGTGTCATACATAAAGACAAAATTTGATACTGCAAATAGAGGAAAACTAAGTAGAATTTGCTCGTGCTTATCGAGAAAAATGATAACATTCACATGCAATGTGGGGTGTATGTGTAGATAAAAACTGCCCAAATCTCTATCTTTCGCTATCAATCCAGAGTTTCAAAGAATCTAAAATAATGGAAGTCACTACGGTTTAGAACTAGAAAGTAAAAAGGGCAAAGAAGGAGAGTGACATGGAAGCACGCGTTGCCGGTGAGAGGAGATGCAGTCGTATGGGAAGTGGGTCCGTTGGGGTTGCTGAAAAAGGCTGAACCATGCGGGGAGTTAGCCTGTGGATTGGCCCCACTTTTTGAAGTAGCAAACTCAGACATATCCACTTCTGACACAAACATAAAAATCTTCAAGCGAATTATAGCTTTATAGTAAATATATATATGTATAAAAATTTAATAATATATCTTTTAAACATATACAATTTAATAATATATTATGAGTCTTATTTTCACTTTCTAAAATATAAAACTAAAATAAGTTAACATTCGTTTAAATTAATAATTAAGTATACTAAATAGAGTCAGAATAAAGGTACGTATTATTGGACCTTTTCAGATTTTGTAAAATAGTAAAATTTATACTGAATGTTGTTGTTGTTATTATTATTATTATTATTGTAGATACAAAAATAAATTTATAATAAAAAATGTGCGTAAAGAGCAATTTAAATTTTATTTGATGAATATTTGTTATTTTTAAATATGTATTCAATAAATTATACATATAATTTATAAATTATATATTTTAAATAAATTATTTAATAAAATATAAAATTTTAGAAAGCAAACCATAAACTCCCCCAAATTGCAAATTGAGTATTTACAATTTAAATCATTAGCTTAAGCT
>JANQBM010000007.1:16649474-16663724 GCA_025594535.1 Erythroxylum domingense | reverse complement strand
AATCCTAATGGGTTTAGGATTATGATATTCTTATTCCTAATAGGAATAAGGATTAGGGTTTCTCTATAAATAGAGAAACTATGTCTTATTAGAAGATAGACGAAAACCATAGCCGCCAGTTATTCGTTTTCTGAGAGAAAAATTGTGCGGCATTCAAAAAGTATTTTGGAACGTGCTAGCACACATTAGCCGCTGCCCGGATCGTTCATCCTCGTGTGGATACCGGTAGAGGACGTTCGTGCATCGTAGCATCTACAAATCTGAAATCCAAAATACCAATCCACGTCAAGAGGTAAATCCGTACTTGTTGTATGTTTTCGGTTATATTTTTGTTATGTGGTATGGCCTATTCCACTGCATATTATGAATAAACGGGCCATAGGTGATCCAACACAATAACATGTCACAATCGTGACAAAAGGGATTTTAATCTATGTATGATTGTGACATAAAATGCACGATTGTGACATGGTAAATCTTGATACCATTGTCCCGTTTTGTCATTCTTTCTTTATATAACATTTGATCGCAATTTTTCGATATATTTAAGTTTTAATATTTAGCCTCGATAATCCGTAAGTGTACGGGTTGTTCGCGTAGCACCTAAGGTGTCGATCCCACGAGGATGGTTAATCTAATCCTAAAATCTAAGGCCAAAATAATGCGCAATATTTAAAATGTATTTAAACTAAAACAGAAATGTAATTCAATCAAGTAATTCAATTCAAGAATCAATAACAAAATATTAACAAATTAACAATTGCAATGCACACATTCAAGAATCGACCTAAAGAATTATCAATTGAGAGAAAGGGGAATTTTTACCTATCTTTAACACTAACTTAATTGATTATGAATTATTGGATCATTGGTCCTAGACGATCGTAGGGTTGATTACTCTCTCTCTCAAGTTATAATCATTAATCCTAAATTATAAACCCTAATAAGATTATGAAAAATTGTAATTTCTCAATTAACATTCTATCTAAACCCTAATTAGATCTGAAATTTTCCAATAAACTACCAGGAATCTATGTGAGATCTCTCTTCACATAATTACCGATTTGATTAATTTCTCGTTCTTATTAAATCATCTAACTCTCGTTAGCCCAATTTAATTATTTTTCATTCTCAGTCTATTACCGAATTATACAATCTCAGAAATTAATCACAATGAATCCAAATAACATAAAACAATAAGATTTTTATTAAATTAAAGATAAAAACAACCCGAAGGTGAGTTTAGACGTCCTTAACATTCGCACAATCATATCATCAATGGTTATTCCAATTCTATGCATTAATAAAATTGAAAATACACCGAAAACAAGATCTAAATGGATGATGGAGGCAGTTGATCGTAAGGTTATGTATGCTAAGTTTTAATATTTATAACTTCAATATTTTTGCAAGCGCACTCGTCGTTCGGGTAGTACCTAAGGTATCAATCTCACGAGGAGGGTTAATCTAATCCTAAAATCTAAGGTTTGACTAAATTTTGCAATAAATCAAAATAAACAACTAATGCAGAAATTAACCAATCAAACAATCAATATCAATAATTGAACTCATAAAATATAAACAAAATAGCAATTTTGCATAACCCAATCCATAATCAACCTAGAAACTACCAATTGAGAGAAAGGGAGTTTTAATTCGAAATTAATGAAAATCTAATCAATTATACAATTATCGAGTTATAATCTTTAACCCTAATTTATAATCCCTAATTTAAATTATGGAATTTTAATCTCTCAATTTCTAATTTACCCAAAACCTAAATTAGTTTTGAATCTGTCTAATAACTTGCTGGAAGCCTATGCTCGATCTCTCGTTGCATGATTTTACCGGTTTGATTCAATTCTTTTTTATCAAACTACTTAACTTTCATTAGCCTAGGTTAATGATACTCATTTGGTTCACCCTCTCAGTTTATTGTTGCATTATGAAGCATAGATTTTGAATCACAAATAACTCAATGAAAACACAATAAATCAGACTTCATTAATCTTAGATCAAAATCTTGAAGATGAGTTTAGAAAAAAATCGACATTCAATAACAACTATTCTCAATGATTATCCCAATTCTATACATTAATAAAATTGAAATAAATATGAAAAATACTGTCGGAATTGACTCATGGAGGCAGCAACTGCGGGAAACCACCTGTTTTGGGAAGTACTTCATGTCAAGCTTCTTCTCCGTGTCTCTCTTCCTTCGTCTCCTTCCTCAAATCTCTCGATATGTTTTCTAGGGTTTTAGAATTGATTGATACAAAAGGCTCCTCTTATATTCTTTAATGTTCTATTTATATCTTGGAAGCCCTAGGGTTGATTCAGGGTCAAAACAGTTTAAAAAGTCTTGCAAAACTTGACATTTTCAACTGTTTTTATGTCTGTCCGAGATAGGCCACGATTATGGCCAGCGCCTAACCCTTTCTATGACGATTGTGGCCCAAAGTGGACAATCATGGCCTAAAGTGCACGATTGTGGCATGGGTCCTATCAGCTCGCCTCTTTCTGTCACGATCGTGGCTTGTTGTGCCATGATCGTGGCATATCATTTTTAGCCTGAAACTCTTCAAAACTTCTCCGTTCTTTGTTGTTTACCTTGAAACACTAACAAACACATCAAGGTACCTCAAAAATATAACATTTAAGCTCAAAGACTCATACTAACCCACAAAAACACTTAAACACATAAACTAACACAATTAAAACCTAAATACACACTAAACACTCAAATTAACACTAAATACCTAACAAATTGAACCCTAAAATATAATGTAAATCACAACTATCAATATCCCCATACTTAAATGTTTGCTTATCCTCAAGCAAGCACACAACACACAATGCAATAATGAGACAATGACTTTAACTTCATGAAATAAATTTAATCTTAAACATAATCACATAAGTTATATCTAATCATTAAAATGCAAAATCAATGTCTAGGAGCTTTGAACTAAATATACAATTTAATCGAGATCTAAATGTTAATTTATTTACCCTTTTCAATTGTATACATACATTAATAATTCTTTAGTCCTTCAGACTCTGTAACTGTTCCTAGGTATATTGTCATGAAAAGTCAAGCTTATTACAAGTCCGGTAGGTTTTATTAAGGAAACACAATTTTTTTTCGCTTTTAAACATAGACTTAGTCTTTTTACGCGGAGGCAAACATTATCAATGAATGTCAATGCAGTTACTCAACTAAGTCATGTTTTTATTAAACAATTTGGTTGAAATGTCATTATAGCTTTTTGATGTGAAGGCACACATTTATAATGCATGTCGATCTAGTTACTCAGCTATATCACATTTTTAACTGGCTACTAGCTCTTTCAGAACCCGAAGGCTAGCGAAATAGTGACTTGTTAAATAAGAAAAATACTTTTTTTATTTATTTGCCTACCTTGTTTTTTAAGCTACTCATTTCCATGAAATACTAGTTAAGCTACTTAAGTTGAAAGGCCTTAAATTATGAAAGAATGTGACAACCTATAGGGTGCTAAATTTGCATCCTAATTAAGTTGTATATTTATCCAAAGACTCCTAATTCACTAATTTTGTGAGCTAATGATTATATACAACCTAATATATTATGTTCAAAATTAAATAAATTTCACTCCATCTAAGCCATTGACATATTCATACAGTTCACAAAATGCAACCTAATAACTATCATACAATATGCGAAATCACATTCAAAAGAAAAACACATAGTCCCTCTCCACACTTGAATAACAAATTGTCCTCAATGTGAGACGGGAACACACAACACATAAAAGAAAAGAAAAGATAGAAATTAAAGTAGACAGAAAATAAATTAAAAAATTAAAAAATTAAAAATTAAAACTGAAGGCTAATTTGAAAAAATAAATAAATAAATGGGTTAGACATAAATCCTATGGAGATGGAGGTGGTGATGGTGTCGGAGGCAGCGGTTGAATGCCTCGTGCCTTATAGATCTGACGAATATTCAGGCTCTGGAGTCTTTGTGTCCAGGCCATCTCTTTCATCATTCTGGTGTTCTCCGTAAGTCTCTTATTAGTTTCAGAGATCACATCAAGAACTTCGTTCCAGCCTTGCTCTTCTTCCTCTTCCTCGGATTCTTCATTGGACTCTTTTTCCTACTAAGGTGGCACTGAGCTCGAACTCGTTTGACTTACTTGATTCGGATATGTGTCTTTTAGATGATATCCTTAAGTTCCATATTATGGGACTTAAGAATTTCATCCCGTCATAAGTGATGATGGTTTAGGAATTCCGGGAGATGAACATTTAATCCCCTCCGTTCCATGCCAAAATATTCTGCAATGGCAGACACTATGTACCCCATTCCTAGATTGTTGCTCCTCTTGTGCGGAGTCGTACCAATGGCATTCAACACATATATGGATGTGTAGACTAGAATACTGTGGTCCATACACCATAACATAAAAAGTTCCTTTCTGGAGCACTTGTTGGTTTCGGTTTAATCAAAAACTAGCAGAGCTATAAATTTGTGTAGCAATAAGTGTTCGTGGGACCTTACGATGTTGTTATGAGAATTCTTGGCATGAAATTGCTCAATTCTAGTAGGCTTAGTCCAGTATTGAAAGGACAAAAAATCTTCATGATGATCGATGATGGAGAATTTAGGGAATCCACACATCTCGCATATGATTTCTACATTTAATTCGTAGGCTTGTCCTCCCAACCTAAACCACAATTCTTTGAGATTCTTAGGGTCATAAGTCAAGGAAGTGAAAAATTTCATTATGAGCTCCTAATAGACAAAATTAGAATCATATGAATTGGGCCCGTTGGATCCTCTCAGCTAGGTTTTCTACTCGCTCACGTAACTTTAGCCTATCGAGTGTGTCAAAATCAAAGTACTTGAGAACTACAATTTCTGTAGCACTAAGGGATCAGAAACGAGTACCTTCCTCCTCTATATAGATTGGGAAAGGCACACTAAAGTCTACTATTTGGTTTCATCTCCCACGTCCCACAACTTGCTGTAGTCCATATGGCTCCCATCAGGCTGATTGTTTAATGCGTGGTATAAGTGGGTAGAATTTGGAAGATTTTGGGGGTTGAAAAATTTTAGAGAGATGTGAGAAGCTTTGTGGCTTTCAAGTCTAGAGAGATAAAGTTAAAATGAAAGTGAATGTAAAAAAGATGTTAGAACTGAATATATAGGTGGTTAAAAGGGTAAAATGGTAAAGATTCTAAACAAATTCACACCCCCTCTTTATTGCCCAGTCGCTGGCCACGACCACAATTATGACCTGCGGGTTTCGCACTCTCCTTTTTTTTCTTCTTTTGTTATTTCCCCAATCTTTCACAGTAACTCGTTAATTCTTTTGTGGCCCCTTTTCACCTCTCTTTTCGTACTTGATACATCATCCACTTTATTTCAAAATCCTATTCTTTCTTGATTTTATTCGAAAACAAAAATAATCCTAACTATAAAATTGAAACGTTCTAACAAAAATAAACAAGAAATTAATTTTTTGTATAGGTTGCCTACCATGTAGTGCTTCTTTTAACGTCAGTAGCTCAATGCTCCTTTAAGCTCACAGTGGTCGGAATAAATGGTGTAATGGTAACATCGTCATTAATCTCAAAGTTAGAGTTTTAGCTACCATACTACAGTTCCCACCTTCCTTGCAATTCTCTTTTCCTTGCCTTCTTCTTTGCGAGTGCTTCTTCTTGAATGCGTGTCCAGGATCCTCGATATCCTCCTAATTGCCTCGAGGTTCAAGTTCTTTGCTATTCTCCTGAGGTAAAGGAGATTCGTAATCTCTCCATGACACTTGGAAGGTTATCTGCTCTTTTGCTATCCTCAGAGATGATTCGCCCCCATCACCGTCAATAATTGAACGCACAGTGGCTAAAAAGGATCTTCCAAGAACTATTGGGGTCTTCACATCTTCTCCAATGTCCAATATGTAGAATTCTGTGAGAAAGGTATATTTGTCAACTTTTACTTGAACGTCTTTTATCATCCCCATAGGTTTGTGCATCGTTTTGTTGGTCATCTTTACCAAAAACTTGGTAGGCACTAACTCTCTTAACCTTAACTTCAAGCTAAAGGTGTAGGGCATCATGTTTATACTCACTCCTAGATTCGTAAATGCCCTATCTATGATGATTCTATTGATACTACAGGGGATGAAAAAGTCCCCTGAGTCCTCTTTCTTTTGTGCGATGTTAGGGTTCTCTTATGATGTTTACTCCTTAACCTTCGTCATGCGGATTCCTTCATTGTAAGCTTCTTTTGTATTTGTTTCATCACTTCTTCGACCTTGTTTTGCTCACTCTCCTCTAACGTCCTTGCTGCTCTCTTTGCATTTAACACCCACTGAACTAGAATGGGGAATGGAAATATACGTTGAGTTGCCTTAAGTGACTCGATCGCTAGCTCACTTAGAAGGTCTTCTTGATCCTTCCTTTTATCTCCTTCTCTCTACACCTGCTCAGGTTCTTCACCCTGGGTCTGAGTGATGACCATGATCCTTTCGTTCTGATTAGATTCGGTGTTGCTTGAAAGAGTTCCAACATTCTGAGTAGACATTGCCTCTGCTAATTGGCCTACTTGAACCTCCAGATTATGATGTGTACCTTACAATCTCCTTCGTTCTTCGTTGTCTTCACCTCTTCAGGTTGTCGTAAACCATAACAACCAAAGGAGGATTTATTTAATGACATTTACGTAAAGAATAAAGCCTAAAACCTCTTAGGAAGAATGGTTAGAACACACACAAAGTGCTAGCTTTGTGATGTATTCTTTAAGAGAGTGCTTTTAGAGAGTGAGAGAAGATGATGAACACTTCACCAAAAAGTCTCCTGTTTTCACATAACACTTGCACAAAAATTGATATTTCTTACACCCTTTGGCCTTTCTCTAACCCCTAACATCAATGGAGAGTTAATGGAAATTAAGTGGCTTTTAATCCCACTTAATTTAGCATGAAACTTCCACCCCTTCTTTAAAGGGTAATTTTCTCATCTTACTTATTAAAGGGTAATTTTTTCATCTTACCTAATAAGCAAGATTCACATGTGTCATATGATTCACAATCAAATAACCATAAATACCGCACTTGTGTAGCTTAGTCATGCATCTCTCATATCTTGGATCCCCATCCAAAACCATTTTACTTATTCTTCACATCTTCAATACATATGACCATTAGGTTCCCAGTTATGTTGTCACTTGAATTAACATTTAATTCAAGCAATTTATGAGTGGTATCTAGCAGCACATTATGACCCCTAATTAGCTAGAAAGTCAGTAGTTTGACTACAAACCCTTTCATATACAATGTTCCTGTGCAATGCAATTCATCCTTTCACCATCTATACTTCACTTGGTTTAGAGTACGGTTAAAGTGTCAATTCCCACTAGACTGATTACGTCACATCTAGCCTAAGTGATGTTAGTTCCTATCCTCGAGGCTCATTACTCAATTGGATATGTCACTAAAGACTATCTTCATGAAATTTCCACTTTGGTTAGAGATTCTAGAGTAATGAACCTGATAAGAGGCCGTGGGTATCATCTCTTTCTATCAGAAGTGGTGAATCCTTTATTGGCTACTTAATTGCCTTCAAATACCTCAATTTGCACTCAATCACCACCCTATGAGCAATCTCTAAGAGGCACAAGGAATGGAGTCAAAGTATAGGATTAGCATCTAAGATATCCTTAAGCATCTCAAGTCTAAGGATATTTGCACGATTTCTATGTTGAGACTATCATTGACACTAGAATATAGTATCCATATGATTGTCTCATGGAAATTCATGCAATGTACTTACTATTCTTAGCAAGCATCTACGTGTTAACTCTAAACAAATCATAATCTTATCGTTATTTCCTTCATGCTATGTAATGTATCGAGGACTTCATTAATTCGAATTAAGGTCACTATCAATTCATAAAGAGCATGAACATCAAATTAACAAAAAAGCTTTTTTATTACTCAAAAAGATTTGTTCAATAAGTGTTAAAGGTGATTGCTTTTAGAGCACTTCTCTAACACCTTTTAGGGTTGCATTATGTTCCTTTTATCCTTTTTTCCAATTATGGCAACCCTAGGTCTTTTTTCAGGTTTGAAAGGTCCAAAAAGTCCCTTGAAAACTTAAAACCAAAAGCAGTGCCTTGTCTATTCACACGTAGGCAACGATTATGTCCTTTAGTGCCACGATCGTGGCCAAGATTTTTTCCTTCTGTCACGATCGTGGCACCTCCATCATCCTTCTATCATGATCGTGGCCTATTGGCCATGATCGTGGCCTTGGGTTAGCTCCCAAGTTTTCTCTGAATCTTCTTCGTTATCCAGTCTTTGCCTTGAAACACTAGCAAACACATCAAGGCACCTAAACATGCTCTAACCCATAAAACACTTAAAACACAAATATCTACTAACTAACACAATTCTAGCCTAACACATACCAAACAATCAAATTAACAACTAAATACAAACTAAACTACCATAAAAACACGATGCAATTTACAACTATCAGCAATAACCTTGTACATGGTATTGCAACAAGAAGTAGGTCTAGAATCAATTAGAGAGGAAGGGTTAGACTTCTTTGGAATCAAGTAGATAAAATCATGGTTGATCTCTTTTAACATCTAGCAAGAAGACAAAGTTTCCTTTAAAGCTTGTGTAAACAGCTCTCTAATAATGTCCCATGCCTTTTGGGATAAACAAACAGTGCAACTGTGGGGACTTGGAGCCTTCGAAGGATTTAGATTGAAGAGAACTTCCTTTTTGTCATTGTTAAAGGAAGGGTTTGATAAGAACTTCTTTATATTTTGCTTAAAGGGCAGTCAAAGAATCTCTTCATAGTAGTTAGTTGTCTAGGCTGATTTACAGTTCCCAATAGTTTTCAAAGTAGCTTCTAGTGATATTCAAAAGAGTAGTGTTGTTTGAGTGAAAGACTCCATTTGCATCCTAGAGCTTAACAATTTACAATTATGTTTCTATTTCTCCTAACTAGAAGGGAGGCATAGGAAAATTTATTATTCTAGTCCCTATCTTTCAACCATGCCACTCTGGCTTTTTGTTAGAGGATAGATTAATACATAGATAAAGTCTACTAATATTCCTTGAATCTTTAAAGTTCAATGTCTCTCAGCTAAGGATGATGAGGATGTTGATAGTTATCAGCTTGAGCAACTTGAAGCTTAATTTTGTAGTCTTTGACTTGTTAGATGTGGGTAGAAGTAAAGCTTTTAAGAGCTGTTTTCACCTTCTTCATTTTCTACATCAATTGGAAAGATTTTATCCCTCAATATGTTGATTCCAATAGTCTCACACTATATCTAAAATGGACATGCGTTGTATAAAGATGTAAGAGGGATTTGATAGAAGATTTTCCTTAAAATGAGCATATTACTATAGGAAAGCAGAAAACCAAGATGGATTTACGAAAGCTTGATCGAGCTTCCTATGTATCAAGTACTGTCCCTGCTGCTTGTTTGTCAAAGTGATGAATCGTCCATTGAATCTTAGGTCTATGAGTTGAACATCTTATAGAAAGGTTTCAAGTTCCCTTCCTGTGGTAGATTGGAGCCCTTTACCTCCCTCAGATTCTAGCTTATTTTTTATGCAGTAAAAATCTCCTTTCACAAGCTAGGGATCTGAGATATTAGCTTCTATTTGCTACAAATTAGATAAAATATATCTTGTTGGAACTAAAAATTGGAAGCATAAAAATGAGGGAAACATCAAACCTTTTATTGGTGCCATTATGGAGACAAGATAATTGAAGGTATTAATCACTCTCACCTTGCACAAGTATAAAGTCTTTCTTGGTATGATAAAAACATAGTTTTCTGCCCTTATAATGAGAATAAAAATTTGTATGAACAGACCAATTGACACCAAAAAAACCTCAGGGAGATGGGAAGCTCTTTTTTTAGTTTCTAAAAGCCCTATTATATAGGGATTTTTTTTCCAAAAGCATATCCCTAACCATTTCTTTGATGTGAGGGTGATTTAACCCTCTGACTTTCCAAACTAGCAACATCATGGGAAGGATTCTCCTTTAGGATTTTTGCTTTTATTTCTAGCTAACCTTCTTTTAAAATTGCTATTGGAATTCTAAATAGTGACATTGGATCCCTCCTATTTAACTTGTTTGCAAGTGGTTTGTGTTAATGCCTTCTGATCTTCATTATTATTAATCATTACAGGGATGTTAACTTTCTATAAGATGCTAGTTTATACAACAACTGCTGGGAGATCAGATGGATCATTTTTGGTAATATGCTATTTAGTATTTTTTATCTCCAGCTCTCCTTGTGCCCTTTGAATTGGCGTAGCCCCCAGGTTGACTATATCATCTATGTCAAAATCAGGTTTAGTAGTATGATTATTACCGATGGTCTATTCTTTAAGAATTTAGATCTCCAACTTTTTTTTTCTCTCTAGTTTGGCATAACCTCCAAGTTATCTATAATAGCTTGCTCTATCTGGTTTGGGGTATCCTCAAGGTTTTGTGCCTTAGGTTCATTATCAAAAGTAGTATCAGTTAGTTCATCATATCTGTCAGTTTGAAAGAGCTTGCCTATAGGCTTCCATTGTTTGTATATTGTAATAGGCTTCCAAGGATAAGAAATAGGTATTTCAATTTTTTTAAGGTCTCCATCTTCATCCAGTTTTAAAATAGGGAGTTTATCAGGTGCAAATTTTGTCATAACATACCCTCTCTATGTTAGCTATTGGCGAGCCCACACAAATAAGTTTGCCTAGTGAACTTGCTAAGTAGCTAAGACCTTTAATTGTCCAGACTTTAAGAGGTATACTATGGAATTGAACCCACATCGGAAAGAAATCAATACTGCCCTTATCACAATCCAATCCAAGTTTCCATTTCTTCAAGAACATTTGCTGTCCACTAATATATAAGGGGCCATATTCAATGATTTCAAGCAAATTTTGCTTAAATGAAAATTTAAAGAGAAAATTCCCATTTTCCATCAACATGTCTTCTTCATTCCTTTCTTCCCCTATTGTGCAATAGCCCAAGCTCTCACTACTGGAAAAGTTTGATGTTTGCTCCAGAACTAACCTACTAGAGTTGTTGACTAAGCCATAGCTCTAACTTGCAACAATTCCTTTGGAGGAGCTAAGACTCCATCCTTTAGAAATTAGGATAATGTTTAAGTTTGCGTTATTATGTTGAATGATCAATTTTTCCTTCCAAGCCCCTTAGATCTACGTTGGTTCCTTACTGGAGTCTATTGTATTTGTTGTTTTGAGCGGTCGTGAAGTGATGGATTTGTCCTTAACATTAATTGAGAGTTTATGATAGTCAACCGAGTTTAAGGGTGTCAGTCACCTCGATTATCAAGGCCCTCCAAGTCCTACCCCAAGTGGAGAACTTTAGAAGAAGGTCAATGAATAGTACCCGAAATGGAAAGATAGGAATTAATTTTCCAAAAAAGGAAGGCACAGAAGGTTAGGATGGTAAAATTCTTAGAGAGAGGCTAGAGGGAAATTCTTAGAGAGAGAGGATAAATCAAGGTCCAACTTTTTTTCCACCTATTCTTCTTTTTAAATTGTGTATAGATTTAATCCTTTAACTCTTTTAGATATCTTATCATTATCTACTAATGAACGTGATAATTTGGGTGGTAAGTATATGATAGATTTTTTAGGGATTTTTGTGGTACCCTGCTCCCATCTGGCATATGCCCATACATCCTTTCGGACTTCCACGCACCTGCCCGACGAAAGCGGTGCACCAACTATATCACTTTCTCTTAACTCGCATGGCTTCATAAATTAAAACATAAGAATCACAAATACTAAAACCCAAAATTTCCTCATTCATTTCATAAACAATATGTACATTGTAGCATTACATCATCATCCATCAATGTACATTATCAAAAACCTATCAGAGTCTATAGCTCTGTCTACAAAGTATGCTACATACTAGAGGAATTTACAAAATGATTAACTAAATTCATTAATCTCAGCTGACCGACCTTTGAGCCATATCTTCTTCACAAAAGTACAAGAATTATGCTTATTGTACGGTCTCTCAGTAGCTAATGTCATCTTTCGATCATGAAATGACAACGTACAATTTTTGGTGAGTTTTGCGAACTCAGATGAGATAACCATCATCGATGGTTCACTTAATTCATACAACACATCAATACACGTAATGGATAATTCACATCTTTGCATATACATAAAGTATCACATTCACATTCTCATTCTCATTCAGCACAAGGCAACAATACAATTTAATCTTTCAAACATATATACTAAAATGTATATGTAATGCTCATGTGACTCTTTTCCCATTATTATATTGTTGTGACCGAGTGCCTAAACTGTCCCATATCCATTGTGGATATCGGACTCATTTATACTATCCGTTATCCGTTGAAGATACATGGCTCATTTTATATAGTGAACCTTTGGCTCTTAATCACATTTGGAGCTTTAAGCTCATTTTCGGTGGCTACTCAAGTCACAACTCTCATTATCTGATCATGCATTCATGTATGGAATGCATCTCTCATAATCAATTAATCATGTCAAGAAGCATTTAGTTCTTCATATTCACATACAAGTAGCACTTTAATATCACATTCATTCATCAGAATCATTGGACATTCATTGTCTAGAATCAACACAATCAAATCACATTCATTCTATAAAACAAACAATTAATTGAGTGAGACCGTCTAGGTTACTCACAGTTTGCTCCAGATAGCTTATTGCCTTGAAATCTTGGCAATGTCTGGAAGCATTCGATCTATTTGCTCTTCTATATCATGCAAGCATACACATTTACACACATTACAACTTTGTAAAATTACATAAGTACCCATTTATGCACATATGTATACATGGTTTATGCACAATGCATGTTCAATGACAATCCCAAGTATCTTTTCTTAATTCACATCTCCAAATCAACTAATAACAGCTTTCAATCGTTCTTTAATCCCAAATACTCTTTACTCACTTTAATTACCTCATTCATCATCAACTAAGTTCATTTAAGATCTCATTTAGGCCTAAATACCTCATATGGGAACACCCTAGCATTAATAGGTTAATAATTCACTCAAAAGACGACTCTTCTCCTCATGAGGTCTAGCCACGATTGTGCAATCCCTGCCATGATTGTGATAGAACCACATTAGTCAGGCCACGATAGTGGCTTTAGGACCACGATCGTGACAGAACCTTAAAATCTCCAGGTCACTCTTTTTCCAGATTTTTCTCAAGATAACTTTTTGGTCAATTTTGGATGGCCATTATGACATTGATACTGAGGTTTTTAAGTAATGAGTTCTTCTAAAACAATATTAATCTATGTCTTAAGTTTCTAACGAACCTTATTTCATACAAGTTGGTTCATTATTGAGAAAGTTATACATAAAATATTACATACCATTCAAAAACAGATACAACACCCAATACTCAACTTCAAGTCAAAATTCAAGACTCTTAAGGACAAAATTAAAATTTGATTTATTCATAAACATTGTATCCATATGTCTCTAGTTTCATCCAACATTAAAATCATTCCATTTGGATGTCCACAGATCAAGATATGTCTAAATTACAGATGAATGTTCAGTAGAAACACTACATCTAACATATTTCCAGCACTCCTCATCATCAATTTCATCCTAATTCATCTCTTTAGCTTAGTCTATTCTTTCTAACTTATATCCTCATTATTTCCTCTTCATTCCTACCTCAAATTCAACATCAATCCATGCTAATTCCAATACCAATTTGATTGCATTAAACTATCAACTTCTACTTATTTAATTCAAACTTAATCTCATCATTCATGAAAATCCAATCTCCTTCCATATTGTGTCTTATTCCTAAACATCAAACCATTAATTGTCAAAATCTACCATTTCAAGTTCATAACCTCTTTATTATTACCTCACTTACAAATTTAAACACTCACCAAAACAAATTATACAAGGCATTAACCTTAACCACAAAAACAGGACATATTTATATACTCTCTCATCATCAATTTTTTGCACACTTTCTATTTCTCTAACACCTTCATTTTACTTCTAAAATATCACACTAATTTACCTCATTTCAAGACACCACATTAACTCTTTCTTTAACCTCAAATTCAATCTAGTTCATCCATGTAACTATTAGTAGTGTGCCCTAGGCCAATGGATATTTGTGATTCATGTATTAACATTATGACTTGTTAATAATATATTATGAG
>JANQBM010000007.1:16575690-16590783 GCA_025594535.1 Erythroxylum domingense | reverse complement strand
ATCCGTCTGTTCTCTAAAACGAAGTGGGAATACTGCAATTATTTTCTCTGGCTGTCAAGAAAATTAATGTAATTGTACTTAAGCATTTTGAAGGAAGGAAATGACATGTTTGCTGTTTGGTAGGGGTCCTATTATATTTCCTAATTAACTTTGATTCATTTCCACACTCCTGTTAAAGGTTCAAGGCTCTGAGGATTGAATTAGAAATTTTAAGTGACTATTGAATTTCTGGAATCTTGTTGAATCCTATGTAATGGAAGTGCTAAATTAAAGAAACGATAGATGAAGCGTCAATGAGCAGCTACGCTCAACTGGCATGATTTTAAAAATTATAAGTTGGTCAAATTTGGGTAGAGTCAAGCTGTCTGTTATTTCATTTATATGATCAAAACTAAAAATTTTACTTCCTCCTTCTTCAAACCATTCAGCCAGTTTAAATTTCACTTCTACTCTGGAAATTCTCCGAGCTTGTGCTACCAACTTTTAGCAATTTGAAGACTGTAATTCAGTGTATATATCATGAACAATTAATTTATGAGTGGTGTATTTTTGGTCAGATACCTCTCAAGGAAAGGAAGTTTAATTTTGTTTTCATGGTCCCACATAGAGGCCTTATTTTGAGTTCATTGATGAATGCCTGGATATGACCGGACCTACCTGTCTGATGACGTAGAAAGGCTCCCTTGGATGATAGACAAGTTTGATTGGCCTGTACATCCCTTCAGGAATGTCCTGAGAATTGACATTCTGTAGCATTTCCTTCAGTTGCGAACTAAGTATTACTGCTTGCACCGAGGAAAGTTTTCTAATCACTTGGTCAAAATCTGGAACATGAAAATGCTTCAATACGAAACGCAGGGATTTATGGATATAGGCAGCTTAATATGAATTTTAAATATGAACACTAACATTAGGATTCATCCTTGCTTTACACCCATAGCTTCAATATGTATGCACGTATAGACCTAAAGGAGTCTCTCTATTGATTCTGATAATTGTAGGGCATTGGAAGAAGCATTGGAGTTTAGAAGAACTATCATATAACCTTATTGTTTGATGTAATGTGAGAAAAAGGAGAAGTTCCATACCTTTTCCACGAGGAATTTTAGCAAAATTAAGTCTGAGAGTAAGCTGGTATCCTTCTTTTTGGGGTTCAACAATCTCGACAACATCGGAGCAAGCTTCCTGTACCATTTGTTTAGTGTACGTAGAAAGCCCAGATGCTAGCAAGAGTCCTTGGGACAGTAGTGGGGTTGCAATTGACAAGTATTTATGCTGTGGATCAGCCGCTGAAGACTTCTCAACATCATAATACAATAACAAAGTTACAGGATAATGAAGTCTCAGAAGGACATAAGTCATTAATTGAACTCACCATAAAAATAACACAGAAGTAAAGTTTTTACCTCAATGTGGTATTCCACAGAACCAAACTCGTACAAGTGATGGTCAAAATCCACAGCCTTCTCAGCCCTGTCACAAATGAAGATTATTGATAATTATGACACTATATACTGGCTTCAGGTTGCAGCTAGGCTACTAATTACACTATGAGCGAATTGAAGAAACATTTCTTAAAGCACTTACCGATACAACTTGAGCAAAATTTCCCTCAATGCCGGTGACACCCTCTCAAAGCATGCCATGCTTTCCTTCTCTTCTCCGTCCTCTAACATGCAAACTCAGATATACAATACTTGTGAATTTAAGATGTCAAGTTGTTATATGAACTTTGAGTAAAAGCTAAGTTGGAATCTATTGCAATGATATTTAGCAACCTTTGAAGCAATTACCTACCTACCTACCTACTATTTTGTTATCAGCGTTTCAATGTATTTTTTCTTATAATTAATACCATAGACAAGCATGGCATCACTTGTCAGTCCTTTTTAGATATTTAAAGGTATCTTATCACCTATTTTACTTTCGTGTAACTGATTAGACGATTATTCCCTTAATGTTAACAGTTTCTCAAATTTTAATTAATATTTTTTATATTAATATAATTTATAATCGCTATCTTTTAGGTAAATTGTCGGATTGCATATAATAACATAAAAATTATGTAATATAAATAAATTATTTAATACAACTTTTGAATTGATAGTAATAAAACAACCCAAAACTTCCAAGTGAATTTCACAGGAGTGGAACCTCCACATGTTAGTGATACTTGAATGCATTTGTAACCTTAAAGTGACAGATTACCTAAATGGATTAATCAAAGACTTATGCAACAAATGATTAAATTCTAATAAATATTAAAGACACATATGAGAGAATTAGAGCTGCATTTGTTTCAGGATCGATAACTATATAACAAGTGGCTTAAAACACTAATTATTGAGAAATCTGGGCTGGATATGATCCAGTATGTAATGGAATAAATATAATTTTTTCAACGAATTTTCTAAAGCCAAAATTGCTCAAAATTTATAAAGTGATTGATGTACAAAACATAATAAAATATGAATAATAATTTGCCTTATTGTAAAACTTGATTTTTTTTCTTGTTGTTTCCTTTGAATTGCTTTTGAAACTAGTTCATTACAACCCAAAGTTGTAAATATCGTACTGTACTTGATACCGGATTAGGTTCTGGTACGATACTGTACCGATACAGATCAATATCGGGTATCGTTTCGGGTAATTTTTCAAATTTATAAAATAGTCCCTGAAATTTTTTAAAATTTGCAAAATAGTCCATTGATATATTATACAGTTGTATACTATATACTTTACAAGTTTACATCAACCCTATTTCTGAAAATTATAATAATAAATAATAATCACAATTAATAATTTAATATGAAATAACAATAATTTTTAAATACTTCACATATAAATAATAACTACAATTAATATGAAAAAAAGAAAATCATCATAATACAAATATAAAAATAGGGATAATACAACATATTTAAAATATTACAATAATACAATTTCATCATTTTAATAAATAATAATTACATCAAAACATTCAATAAAAATAATAATAAATATACTTAACTAGTATAATTTTATCATGACGAGGAAACAATCAAGTTGAAGTTAAACCTGAAACAAAAACATTTACAATTACATTACATATATAGAATTTAACATAAATTGATAAACATTAAATATAAGTAAAATTAAAAGAAGAAGAAAAAATAACTAGGAATGAAATTCAATCGTCAACTGGAGGATAGCCACTATAATTGTACTTTATCATTTGGTACAAAATTCTCATCATTGAGAGGAGTTTCATCATTATTATCATTCAAATTTTATTCAAATTTAATGCATCAAATGACATGTCAATGTTTTCACATCCAAGATTATCTTCCAAGCCATTGACATCTACCAGATTCGGGTCTTCAGAAACTCAATCCGCCAAAAGATCGATATTATCAATGGAAATTGAATCAGTTGAAGTACTTGTACTATTAAGAGTCTTAGTAAACAATGAAATTTAATTATTAGAAAATTATAAGAAATTATATCGTAAATAATAATGATAATAATGATAATAATATACGTTTTCCAAAGCTTTAAATTGTAACGAACAAAAACCAAGCTATTCAACTTCTTATGCTCCAATCTATTCCTTTTTATGTAATGGATAAATTCAAATATGCTCCAGTTTCGTTCACAACCTATTGCTCTCACACATTGACTTAAAATCTGAATTGCAAACCTTTGTAATTCTAGAACACCATTTCTGAATTGATCCCATCAAGAAACTGTAAGTTATAAAATAACAAAAGTAGTATATTATAAACAAAATAAAGTGATAATTAATTTTCAACAAATAAGAAAAAGGAAATAACTAATACCTAGAGAAAGTTTTCTTCTTTATCGAATAGCAATCGACATTCCAAAATTCCCATAAGAAAACTTATAAATCTCCATTTGTGAGCTTAAGGGATCTTGCATCGCGTCAATGTTAACAATTGTTATAATAGTTAAAAGCACTCCTCTATTAACTTCAGCTTGCTTACTAAGATCCAGTCTAAAATAAACAGTAGGATTCAAAAATGCCTCTACTGCAAAGAATGGAGAAGAAAGTTGTATTCTTTTTGGATGAACCCGGGGTATCCACCGTCGACAACAGTGACTAATCCCTCGCGACAACTAAGCTCCCAGATGGGGCTAAGCCGCTGGCCATAGGTGCTGCCCCATACCCATGGGTGGGAATCAAACTCCACACCTCATGGTTAAGGGACAAGGGTAGCTACCACCCATGCCACACCTTGTGGTTAAGAAAGTTGTCTTTCCCTTCTCTCATTAATGATTGAAAGATATGGTGTGTACAAAGAAGACCTATGTTTTAAATTGGCCTTGATTGATTCCGTCGTTCTCTCTTTCACTATCAGCAAGCAAAGCATCCTTACCAAAGGCTTACAAACTCAGATAACAAATTGACGTTGAGACCAAAATTCTCTATCTTCCAGTATAATATTACAAACCTCCACTCCAGTATTAGACCTACCATGCTGAGAATACTTGTAAACATTTGTCTTAGCTCTTTCTTTAGCGAAACAAAAGACTGAAGTGATAAGAAATTTGTTGCAAATCTTGTTACAGCAGGATGACACAAATTCCTACCAATGATAAATTCCTTTCTTATCAAATTCAATACCCATGCATGATTATAAATGAAAGTTGTCACCTTTTTAAATTTCTACATAGTCTCATCAATAACAAGAAAATAACTAGGATCCCCTATATTCTCCAGCATTAGGTCAATGCAATGTCAACACAAGGAGTCCAAAAAAAAAAAAGAATTATATATATTCTGCAATCTTTTTCCTACCACTTTATAAGTGGAATCATTGTCAGTAATAAATTGAACAATTTTTTCTGGCCCTACTTTATTCACAACTTCATCAAATATCCCAAACAAAGTCTTAGTATTTCTAATAAGGTCAGATGCTTCAATAGATTTCAAAAACATAGAGCCATTTGTAGAATAAACCAAAGAATTTATAATAGGCTCTTGTCTCCTATTTGTACAACCAAATCACATGATTGAACATCCATAAATACCCCAATTCACTCTTCTTTCAGCCAAATAACTTCTAACTATAGAAACAGAATAACTCAAACGTTTACCTCTTAAGTCATCAATCGAAGGATCTTTAAATGCCGGACCATAAGAGGCTATTACATCCATCATAGGTTGATAATAATAAGACTGAGAAGCATTAAATGACGAACTTGTATCATACCACTATCTAGCTACTGCCATATCGACATTGTGATAACATCTCTTGATTACATTACACTACGAATTGAAGGTTAAGCTCTAGGAGTTGTTCGTGGTGCAAAGAAACTTGCCTTCTTCTCTTCCTCACATCAGGTTCAGGTACTTCTTCTTAGGCCTAAGATGGAATACTGCCAGTACTACTACCACCACTACCACTACCACCTTCAACATTTCCATAATCACCACTGAAACTAAAAATCAAACTTCCACTACCAATTTCAAAGTTCATCCTTTCCCTTCTATTTCTCTCATGTTGATATTCATCAAGCAATGTTTTTATTTGCTAATTCATATCATGACTTACTTTTTTACAAGGTTACACATCTTCTCTAACCCCATTTAAATGTTTTTTTAATCGAGTGATTCCTCTACCTTTCAAATGCTTGTTACAAAATAAGAAAATAGTATGGTTCCTCATACTGGGAACCAATGCAGCATGAGCCCAACCTGGATCATTGTATCTTCCTGAAGTGGGTTGATCAGAAGCACTTGAACTTCCTTCCATTTATCTATAAGTATAAATGAATGCATATATGTAAATACATAATACATAATTTCATTACACAATATGCATATCCATCTTATATAATATAACTTATTTTGTATGATTACATTACACACATTTCAATTTCAAGGAACAAAATTCACTACAAGTTAAAAGCTAACAATTCAATTATTCAACATATATAATTAGTTAATTACACGAAACATACATAAACATTTTTCATTTCAAACAATCATGAAACATACATAAACAATTCCCATTTCCAATAATCACAAAATATTCATAAAATAATTTCTATTTCCAACAATTCTCATTTCCAATAATCACAAAACATTCATAAAATAATTTCCATTTCCATCAATTTCCAACAATTCCCATTTACAACAATCATAAACATTCATATAACAATTTTCATTTACAACAACTTCCATCAATTCCCATTTCCTATAATCACAAAATATTCATAAAATAATTTTTATTTCCAACAATTTCCAACAATCACAAAACATTCATAAAACAATTTCCATTTCCAACAATTTCCATTTCTAATAATTCCCATTTTCAATAATCACAAAACATTCATAAAACAATTTCCATTTCCAACAATTTCCAAAAATTCCCATTCCCAATAATCACAAAACATTCATATAACAATTTTCATTACCAACAATCACAAAAATTCATATAACAATTTCCATTTTGAACAATTTCCATTTCGAATAATCACAAAATATTCATAAAATAATTTCCATTTCTAACAATCACAAAAAATTCATAAAATAATTTCCATTTCTAACAATCACAAAATATTCATAAAACAATCTCCATTTCTATCAATTTCCAACAATTCCCATTTCCAATAATCACAAGACATTCATATAACAATTTCCATTTCCAACAATCACAAACCATTAATAAAATAATTTCCGTTTCTTATACAATTGTTTATTTCATGCACATCTATTCATAACATAATGATCAAGTTGAAGGATATATATATATATATATATATATATATATATATATATTGATTTTACAATGTTTAATTGACATTAATAAGTCTAAGTATAAATGATTGGAACCTATAACATGTTCACAATTTGAAAAAAAAGTAATTCTTTTTGGGATACATTTATACATCACTGCTTTCACACATTATCTATTATAAATATTTATGATATTCCACACATATATATTACAGAATAATTCAATTTCAACACATTATATATATATATTACAAAATAATTCAATTTCAACACATTTTATACTTAATTAATTATTTACCCAAATAGACAAATACTATCATTAACTACAACCGAATTATTATTAATTTACAATTGTATAATTATATACTCGACTAATTATTTATCTAAAGCCGATATTCAATACTCAAATACTAAAAATAAAATACCATTTCACAAATATTAGGAATTTGTCAATTAATGATTTAAGTCTTTTTCAAGTTTACATCTTTAATATTGTTGATTTAAATTTTTAATTTAAGTTGTTTCAACTTGCAAGTTTCATCTTGCAAACTTTCAATTGAATGATTGAATCAATTCAATTCATCACATATTCATATGAGGCCATGCATTTCATTCATCCAAAAACTTATCATAAATCATCATAGATGTCTCTTAATCGGATAAACTTAAACCAATCTTTATTTTATAACTAAACCAAAAATAAATCAACCAAACAATAATTCATCTCCAATTTTTAATCCAACCACGCAAATCACAAAACAAAATCGTAATGTCTCATTCAATTCACCACTGAATCCAGCATTCAATTCAGAAATCATAATATCACCGTAACCACTTCAACTCCAATATTTAATTCAAAACATCACAAATTCACAACACCACTGTAACCATTCAACTCCAATTCCGACCCAGATACATGCAAAATCTCATTCAATTCAACCCAAATCATAAAACTAATTCCTAACCAATTCACAAATCCAACATCCAATTGATCACAATAAAAAATGCATTAAGTAGGAAAACATTCACTGAAAAACTCATAAAACACACCCAAAAATAATTCACTATCTTCGGCCTTCGACTTCGGGTATTGGAGGTGGTGGTGGTGCGGACATGCGGTGACCAGTGAGTGAAGTGAGTGAAGCCTGTGGTGGTGGTGTGGACGGATATGCAGTGAGTGAAGACATGGTGTGTAGTGGTCGTGTGGATCTAGGCGGGGCGACGAGCAATAGCGACGATGTGGTGGTGGTGTGAATGTGCAGACATGGTGGTGGTGGATCTGGGAGGATGATCGAAGGAGAAACACTACCGGTGTGAGAGAGAAAGAGAGCAGCAGCGGTGGTTAGTGATTGGTGAGTGAAAAAGAAGAAGTGAGATGTTGAGTGATTGGTGCGTGTGAAACAGTGAGAGAGAGATGAGAAGGTAGAAGAAGAAGATGAAGAAGTGAAGAAGCGAGAAGGTGCGGTTGCGAGAGAAGAAGCCAAAAGTGAAGAAGCCTTCGTCATTTAGGTTCTTTTAGGGTTAATTTTTTCAAAATTTACAAATAAGTCCTTCAACTTTCAAAAATTATGGTACCGGCTAGTACCACTGATACCGACCAAAAAAGGCCGGTACCGACTAGTATTAAGGGTAGTTACCAAGGGAATGAATAACATTTCGTTTACTGTCCGGTACGGAACGATATTCATTCCACTGTTACAACCACTATAGTTGCATATATAGACCTCTAACATTATCCATATAAATGTCATTACAAGAAATTGTATTTTTAGTGAAAGCTAAAGTTGTTACTAAAAGTAGTAATTTTAGTTACTACTATTAATAGTGTCCAATTTTTGAAATTGTCACATCCCATCAAAAATACCTCTATCACTATTGAAATAGTGATAATTTAAGACAATGGTCCCAATTATGAAACACTTTTGTGACAAAAGTATCGGCAATAAAACTATAGAATGTATGACAACGATATATGATCACAGTAATTTTACATATTTATGACAATTGTGTTGACACAAATAATGTAAAGTAGTGACGAGAAAAGTTGTAACAATAATTCATTTTATTATGACAAAAGTACTGATACTAAAAATTATGAAATGTATGACAAAATTATATGGTCACAGTAACTTTACATATTTATGACAAGTTGTCGACACAAATAATATAAAGTTGTGACGAATAAAGTCGTAACAGTACTTCATTTTATTTTGACATCATCATCGCCACTAAAATAATTTTAAATAATGACAAAATATTTGTCACTTGTGCTTTTTTTATCAGTGTCCATTACTTCTTGGTCACTAATATTTAAAGGAAAAAGTGTTAGCATCATTTTATCACAGAAATGAAAATTTGTTCGTACAAAAAATATTATCACTAATTTGTTTATTATTGTCATAAATAAAACTATTAATTCAACAATGAAATTGCATTAATGGTAAAAGATATTTGCATCATTGACCATATTGTCTAACAAATTTTGTCACAAGTATGAAAGTTATATGTTACAATAATGTTGTCATTAAATAAAGATTCTATGTTACAATAAATTTATCACTAAATATTCATGTTTGTCACAAATAATATTATTAAATTTAACAATTTGGTTGTTTAATCGATAAATTTTTTTGCATTGGTATCCATAAAATAGAAGTTTTCATAAATGATAAGGATTTTTAGTGCCAAAATATGGTCACACAAGCAAATAAAAATTATTAACATATATAAAAATATATAAAAGTCACCAAAATGTACAAAATTCCAATTTCTAATGTATAAAATTGGAAAATTTAATGTCCAAGACAATTATATTTATTACAATTATCCCAAACTACTACGTACAAATTTAAGCTAAAACTCTCAAAGGTAAATTGTTTTGGTTATTATTCTAGATGAAGTTCACTATTGATTTGTTTTCTACAAAATAAATAAAAAATATAATCAATTAATTAGTTTGTAAAATATTAAACTATGAATTTAGTACTAACATTTTATAATAATATAATGATAATGATAAGAAGAAATACTAACTATTCTAGATTTTATAAATTTATAAACTCATAGGATTAGTTAGGGTAGTTGATGTTGTGGTAATTGATAGATCTCCAATTGAAGCAGAAGCATTGGGTATCAAACTAGGAATTACTCCACTATTTTCCCCTGGTATAAGAACAAAACTTACAAGTTACTCCAACGGTGAACGAAACTTGTAAGTTACTGCAACCCAATAACAATCACAAGTTGCATGCAAGTTCTTGTTAACTAATGTACCAGATATAATCTAGAAAGAGAGCTTCAATGCCCCTGAAGAGCAACAATAGATGTCGAATTATCTAACAACCCCCATTAAACAAAAAATGGAAAAAAAGAGGAGGAAACAATGTAAGAAGAAAAAATTGTGAATCAATTACGTGATATGGAACATAGATAGTTACGTGTTGGAGACATGATCATTAAATTGTGAGAGCACCGCGCAAGTGTTTGGTGACGACTAGGGCTTCCACCGTAACTCCAATCTCTTTAGAAAATATAGTTATCAATGGGGCAAACTATATAGAGACTATATATAAATATGCATATATAGGGAGTGCAGTGGGGACCTAGCCAAAGATAGTAATCCTAGACCTGCCCAACATGGGCCTTACGGTTAGGCCTACACCATTAATCACGTTAACGATATAAAGTGTTTAAGTCCAATAGGGATCACAATATTAGTAGATCATAGGCATCTTAATAGGGATCATACCATTAGCCTATTTTTATTAAAACTAAAACGACAATTGATTGTAGCCCATAAAATATATTCTAACATCCAATAATTAATGTAAGGTGCTATTTTCAATGTCAGTCCTTACAATTTCTCTTAAATTATGCTTGAGGCAAGAGAAATTATATGGTTCATTATGAACTATAATGCCTTGAACTTTAATATGGTGTCAACCACCGACACGATGATTGAAAAGGACATCAAGTTCTTTAATAGTGTCTTTAGACTCAAATATGGTATTGACCAAGAAACATTATGATCTAATAGAACACCGAGTCCAAAAATTTGTAACATGCCTCTAACTCTAAAATGGTGTCAATCACGAGATATGATATAAAAAGACACCAAGTTTCAAAATAGCAATTGATATATATACAAAATAGTAATAATAGAATATTCAAATCAATTGCGTTAAAATAACATAATCCATGTGAAATGAACATTCAAGTATTTAACACTAAAGGTCTAACAAGACAAGGAAAGATTATATACTTTTCAAAACTCCCACTATTCAAGCACATTAAAAGAGCTTAAAATCCCCATGTTTTCAACATGTTTCTGGAGCACTATAGGTTGAAGACCCTTAGTCAAGGGATCAACTAGCATAGACCCTGTAACTATATGCTTGACGACTATGTCTTTATTCTTCACTAGGTCTTTGACAATCAGATACTTTAATTCCATGTGCTTAGAACAACTAAAAGTCTTGTCATTTTTAGTGTAAAACATTGCTGCACTATTATCACAATAAAAACTGAGAGGTTTAGCAATGGAATCCACAATGCGAAAGTCCAATCACCAGGTTTCTTAACCAAACAGTATGAGTAGCAGCCACATAATAAGCAATAAATTCAGCTTATATAATAGAAGATGCAACCATAATCTGCTTCTTGATCTTCCAAGATATCGCACCCCCAGCCAACATAAAGATGTAACCAGAAGTCGATTTCATATCATCAAGGCACCCAGCTAGATCTGAGTCACTATATCCTATTATCTCTAAGTTGTCAACTCTTCTATACACAAGTATATACTCCTTGGTTTTCTGCAAGTATCTCATCACTTTCTTAGTGTGAGCATTACTAGGATTAGACTGGTACCTACCCAAAACATCAACTATATAAGCAATGTTAGGCCTAATGCAAACCTGAGTATACATCAAACTCCCTAATGCACTATCAAATGGTTTGTTCTTCATCTCTGCCTTTTCAATTTCATTATTAGGACACTGGTTCTTATTGAATTTGTTACCCTTGACGACTGGTACATCACTGGGTTTATAGTTTTGCATGTCAAATCTCTCCAAGACTTTATTAATATAAGCCCTTTGAGATAAGCCAAGCAAGTTACGAGATCTATCCCTGTGAATTTCAATTCCCATCACGACTTGCCTCACCAAAATCCTTCATCTCAAAATGCTTCCTTAGCTTCTGCTTAGTTTCATTCAGCAAGCCAAGATCACTACTTGCAAGTATAATGTCATCAACATATAAAACGAGAAAAATGAACTTACTCCCACTAACTTTTAGGTATATACATTGATCAAATTTATTTTCTTCAAAACCTAAGGAGGTAATAACTTCATCAAATTTCAGGTACCGCTGCCTAGAAGCCTGTTTCAGACCATAAATAGATTTCTTCAATTTGCACACTAAATGCTCATTACCATTTGACTGAAAACCCTCAGGTTGTTGCACGTATACTTCCTCAAAGAGATCACCATTCAAAAAGACTGTCTTGACATCTATTTGATGTATCTCCATATCGAAATGTGCCATAAGAGCCATGACAACTCTAAATGAATCTTTACTGGATGCTGGGGAAAAAGTTTCAGTGAAGTCAATGCCCTCTCTTTGTGTGAAACCTTTCGCTATTAGCCTAACTTTATATCTCTCAACTTGACCCTTCGAGTCATTTTTTGTTTTAAAAACTCATTAACAACCAATCACCTTACAATTTTTAGGTAATTCAACAAGTTCCTACACTTCATTATTAGCTATAGACTGCATTACTTCTTTCATGGCATCTACCCACATATTAGAATGAGCATAAGACATCGCCTCCTAATAAGTTTTGGGTTAACATTATCTCCAATATTATACATGTCCCCACTCAAGTAAACAAAGTAATTGTTGGAAATAACCGGTCTCCTCTATCTAGCTGACCTCCTAAGAGGTACTTACACAATAGGTTCAATAGGTTAAGGAGTACCAACCAGTGCAGGAGGGTCAGTGACATTACTAGGAGTATCAATCGAAGTAGGGGAATCAACCACATTTTTAACTAAAGGAGCATCATCCACGCTCTCGATAGGAATAGTAACTGTAGGTATGTTATCAATGGCAATAGGAAAAGAAATCGTCTCACACACATTAGCATTGGAATCAATAGAAGGAATAATAGTTTCAGACTTATCCAATTCTAAAAATTTTGCATTCACGGATTCCACAATTCTAGGACCACTTATAGGACAATAGAACCTATACCCTTTTGCATGGTCTGGATATCAAATGAAGTAGCAATGGGTAGTTTTAGGGTCAGTCTTTTTCCCTAAGGGATTATAGATCCTAGCTTCTGCAGGACAACCCCACATATGAAAATCGTTTAAACTGGGTTTTCTACCTGTCCAAAGTTCAAAAGGTATTTTTGGAACAGATTTTCCAGGAACTCTGTTAAGAATGTAAAGGGCAGTTTTTAAGGGTTCTCCCTATAAAAAATCTGGCAAATTAATTCTGCTCATCATGCTCCTCATCATATCTTTTAAAGTGTGATTTCGCCTTTCGGCTACACCATTCTGTTTAGGACTACTAAGCATGGTATACTATGGAACAATTCCACAATCTTGCAAAAATTTGGCAAATGGTCCCATATATTGTTGTTCAGCATCAAATCTAGCATAATACTCACCACCACAGTCAGATCTCACCACCTTGATGACCTTTCCTAATTGTTTTTCAATTTTAGTTTTTAAACTTTTGAATTTCTCAAGGGCATCAGATTTTTCTTTGATTAAATAAAGATAGCCAAATCGGAAAAAGTCATCAATGAAGATAATAAAGTACTTGTTACCATAAATAGGAGGAGATAGAGGTCCACTATTGTCTGTGTGAATGACTTCTAAGAGACTTAGACTTCTATTTGCATCTTTCTTTTTGGTCTTAGTGAATTTTCCTCTCATGAAATCTACACATGTCCCTAAATCATTAAAGTCTAAGAAAGGTAAAATATTATTTCTTATTAATTGCTCTACCCTTTTCCTAGAGATGTGACCTAAGTTTTTTGTCACCATAACGAGGATTCCTCTATTATCCTAAATCGCTTAGCAAGAGTAGTCTCAACATTGAAAGATGTAGAAAAACTATCAGAAGCCAAAGACAGTTTATATAAACCATCCACTAAAAAACCAGATCCTATTATTGCAGAATTAAAAAACAACGTTGTTTTTCCACGGCCAAAAGGAAAAGTAAAACCAAGTTTATCTAAGCAGGAAGCTAAAATCAAATTCCTTCTAAAGGAAGGTAAATAAAAGGTATTATGTAAAATAAGTCCATGCCCTCAATCTACGACTAAGGTAACATCTCCAACATACTCCACTGTTGCTTCAAGATCATTTCCTACCCTCAGCTTGCTTTCTTTCAAACTTGGCTTGTAAGGACACAGTAATATGGGTAGTGGAAACACTATCAAACTACCAAGAATCTATGGGGACATCAACTAAATTAGACTCAAAACAGACAAAAGCAAAATGATTACTTCCAAATTTCTTCTTGTTTTTTAACCAAGCCTTGAATTTAAGACATTCTCCTCTATGGTGTCCCTTGACCTTATAGAAGACACACCAAGGGCCTTTCTTGAAGGTAGTTTGCGTAGGACCTCCATCATTGTGATAGTGAGTATTCCCAAATTTCTTGTAGACCTGATATTTGTTATGAGCACTATAAGAATATTTCTTATGTTTCATATGACTCTTGCCAGAATGGGGTTTAGCATGAATGGTCAGGAGGGCTAAATCACTCTTTTCTTTTCTAAGTTTCTCTTCTTCGGCCACACATTTGGTAATAAGGTCATTAATACTCAACTTCCCACCAATGATATTATATGTTGTTTTGATTTTGGTAAATTCAATAAGGAGTCAATTTAAAGTATGGTGAATAATGAAATTTTCATTCAGGTCAATGGATTGGGCTTTCAGTTTGGTTTGAAGGTGAACCATTCTCAGAATAAATTCCCTAACACCCCCGCTATGATCATACCTCATATCCGTCAACTCTTTCATTAAATATGCAGACTCAGCATTATTGGATACTTGGTATCTATCTCTTATGACGGTGAGAAAATCCTTAGCAAATGTTGTGTCGGGCAAACCACTCAACAGGTGTTCAACAATGATCCTCTTAATTGCAACCAAGCTAAGTCGGTTAGATTTCTCCCACTTAGCCAGAGTCTCTCTTTGTTCAGGTGTGCTTCCTTCATCAGGTACGATAGGCATGTCTTCCCTTAGTGCTATATCTAGATCAGCTATTCCTAAGGAAAATTCTATGTCCTGCCTCTATTTCTTGTAATTTGAGCCAGTTAAAATTTC
>JANQBM010000007.1:16551945-16570904 GCA_025594535.1 Erythroxylum domingense | reverse complement strand
TTGTGGAGAAGGCAGCATGCAATGATTATGTGAACATGGGTGTTTGCTTGAAAAAAAGATGGATTTCTAAGAATTTTTCATCTTTTTTTCAGCAAGCCAAAGGCTCTTTCTATGAAATTCCTTGCAGAGGAGTGCCTTTTATTATACAGTTCGTCTTGGTTCCTAGGTGCCCTCCCATCTCTTGCCCACTCTTAGATGTGGTATCTGGTACCTCTATAGGTGCAAGGAAGCCCGACCCATTATTATAGACAACATCAACTAAATAATAGTTCCCTATACAGAAATGACACTAAATTACTATTGGTATAATTGGTAACAGAAATATAGAGTTGACTAACTAAATTCATATGGATTTAGTCCTACATACCCCTTGGAAATTGCAGTCCATTAGGCCTTGTGACAGCATCACGAAGGACCCTTGAATTAGAGGCTGACCCCTCCCATCCAGCAAGGATATAGACAAAATTCAAGTTAATGTCACAAACCCCTAGCATATTGGTACATATTTTACCTCTCCTACCTCTGTATCTTGGTTTATCAGCTTGAGGCATCATTATATCTAAGTAGGTTCCATCTAATGCTCCAAGGCAGCCCTTTGAACAACATTCCAGTACATGAAATTATTTCAGAACTATTGAACAATGAATTAGATATGAAATTTATTTTTATCATAACTGAAAACTAACCTTAAACCACTTCCATCGAGGGTCTATGCAATCCTCAGGGATTGGAGTTGGTTTGACGAATAAGATTTCTTGAAGTCTTAAAACTGCTCTGAGAACACTATGAAAAAGCCTACTGATTGTTTCTCCGGATCTCAAAAACCTAACTTGGAGAACCCTATTTGACTCATTTTGTGCTAACACTCGAAGGAACAAACAAACTTTCTCCTCAATAGACACATGCCCATCACTCCTCAATCTACCATGGACTTGCAACATTCTACATAATTCTTTGAATGCATGCATGTCCATTCTTAAATCCCACATTGCATTCCTATCACCCTCATCCAAAATACGTGCTAAGTTACTTTGCCTAAGAGGAATTGTTAATGCCCTAGAACCTCTGGCACATTCACTCCTAAACAATTTCTTGGTGTACAAATAAATGCAAATTAATAAAAGCATCCTCATCTTATCTATGTCTGCATTCATAGTTTCAAACAAAATAATTGCATTAAACAACGTATCAGGATCCATTCCTATGAAAAAAAAATAGTCACAACCTACTTTAAAGCAGCAACTAAGTCATAGAAGCAAATACCTTACAACAAACAATAGAGCATCAACACATTTTTCAAGAAAAGGGATTGAAAATAGTAGCAATTAAACGGCAACAAGAAAACAAAGTGATTGCATTATAGTAGGAAAAAGGCAGCATCAAATTTATCAATAAAAGAGATTGAGAAAAGCAAATAAATTAAAAAACAACAACAAATCAGGAAGCAATATCTTGGTCGAATAATAGGAAAACAGTAGCAAAGAAATTAAAAACTAGCAAGAAGCTAGTAGCAACATATTGGAGGCAGCAACCAAATAGCATCAACATATTGTAAATTAAAAAAATTCCATACCTGAGCTTGCTTAAGAAGAGACAAAGCTTCAAAAAACAACACCTTCAACCCTCTGATTTCATCCCATAAAAAAAAGTCTCTTGGATTACAACAAATAACTTACAACAAGCAATAATTAGAAAAAAATGGAGCATTTTAAATTTTATTTATTAGTGTTGTATAAAGTTTACTAAAAAAAAAGAAAAAGACCTGCTTTTCTTTTTTTTGTTTTACAAGACCTACTTTACATTTTTTTTACATCATGTCTATATACAAGTGAACATATTATACATGAAGAAAAAGAAACAAACGAAGAAAGAAAGAAAAAAAAAGATTACACCATATGCTGCATAAATTTTTTTTCTTGCAAAGCAAACGAATTATACATGAAGAAAAAGAAACAAACGAAGAAAGAAACAAAAAAAAGGAACGAAAAACAAAAAGGGCTCTGGCTTTTTTACTAAGTTCTCAATACTTCTCATCACTATAAAATTATTGTTTTTTAAATTCATTCCACGAGACCACGATCCTAAATCAAAACCCATGAAACCTACAGGTCAAAAAATCAGATTCTCCAACCCTCCCACTACTATGAATCATATCAACTACAAACCGAAGCAAACAACCATGATTACATCAACTAAAATTCAAATCCAAAATGGGTCATATAACCGGACTCCAACCTACCATCCGACTTAGTAAGAACTTACCTTTTGGTAAGCCCCTTTTTTATTTAAAATAAGCTTTGTTCCTTTTAAAAATTTTCAGAAAACCACGAAATTAAGCTAGATAGAAAACCATAATAAATTTAAGAAATCAAAAAAGAATTCAGTTATTGTTAAAACTTCTCCCAATGAACCATAACGTTTGCCACTTCCCTATATATAACGTCTAAAATATCTTTAAAAGAAAAAGATTAACTTTGTCATAAATTTCGGCCTCATTAATTAATTGACTACTCCATCCTCTTTTGATTTGAATACTTTTGATATTTCTAATCTATGATTGCTAACATGGTGTTTCAAATGGACCGAAAGATATAAGAGACCATGTTTTCAAAATTTAGAGTTTCTAAAAACACCATAAAAAACAAAAAAAAAGTGAGGATCGTCTAGAATAGAGGGAGAAGAACATAAATATGAAAAAATAAAGTTGATTTACTCACCGTCCCGTCCGATTACAGCACCAATTGCCTTGGTTTGCTTTGGAATAGGAAAGACGGTAGTGATGATAGACAAGCGAGAGAAGAAGTCTGGTGAAAGAAGATGAGAGTTATTTGCGTTTTTATATAATTGGGCAAATGAGAGATTATGGATAAATTTTGAGGGTAATTTTGTCAAATAACTCATCAATTTTGTTTTTGTCACCCGAACAGAAAAATCGTGCCTGGGTTAAACGTGAGACAAAAATTTTATATTTTTGTTAACCGGAGTCGGAGTCAAAAATGGTGGCGTCGGTAACCAAACGTTGTGGGGGACAATTTTTTTATTTTGTCATCTAACTCTATTAACAAAGTCAGCAACCAAACGTAGTGTAAAACTCTTAATATCGCCAACCAATAAATTCTCACATGATAAGATTCTAAGAATCTTATATCCTACATTACTATGCCTAGTAACGTTTACTACGTGAATCTATATGATAAGTCACACGTGACTTAGTATGCCACCATCAATGAATCTATTAATGTCATAACAAGTCATACGTGATACATGCTGCCATCAATGATTTTGGGACATGGAGAAGTAGAGACAAGTACTAGTCAGGATTTTACAAATTTTAAAAATTATTGCAAATTTTGTTAAATTCAATAATTTTTAAAATTTCCAAGCCATTACGACATTTATTCAAAGGTAATTATAATGAATTAAGTTTGGTGTAAAAATTTTAAAATGTATAATTTTTCGGTTCGATTTATTTTAATAACTCTTATTTTAAAAAAGTATTTATTAATTTATTAATTATTCATTTTTATTAATTAACAAGTTTTCTTAAACTAAAATTAATTAATTAATTTTCTTTTAATAATTTTTTAATTAAACTTTAAAATTTTTGATAGTTAATGATGTTCTCTTTCAATCAAATTTTAAATTTTTTAATTTTATTCAATTTTTAGCTACAGTTTAATACTGATTGAATTTTTTAAAATGTAAACATCTCGTCTTATCGATTTAACTTTCATTTTAAAATATTGATTACAATTATTATTTATTGATTCATTAAATAAATTATTTTAACAAAATTAGATAATTGTTATTTATTGATTCATTAAATGAATTCTTTTAACATCTGGGAAAATAAATTTATGGTGAGCGTGAGCTACTTTTCTTTTTGCTTTCCACGTAAGCGAAGGACTCCTTATTTCCTTCAAATTGACGGAAAGTGATAACTTTGAGGGACAAAGTTGTTTCCATTACTATACAAGCTTTCTAGCACCTAATTCACCTAATTCTCAAGCAGCATTGACAACGTGCATGCCATTATTGACTACAAGGACAATATCTTGCCCAGTACATGTACAACATACTTGACATATCCTAGAAAGCTGCACTCCTAGTCTCATTTGAATATCTTCAATGGAATTTTAGTCTTTATGAATGATGATAAAGTTTTAGAAACTGAACTTTTGTACTAGTTATAGTTTTTTAATTATATTTTACTATAAACTTTACATAAATATATAAATAAGATGTAATAGAACATGATTGGAACATAATAACTAAAACAGAGAATTTAACATAGAAAATTTCACAATTTAACTTATTATATGCGCTGTGGTAAAAGATACATGTGAATTGTGTATATTCCTTATTTTTGGAAAGTATATAAAATCTGAATGTGAATGGTGGGGGTCATATCATCAAATACTTGCAATCATTGTGTTGTGTGATTCTTATATAATTTCTTCAGCTTAGTTATCAATCCTTAATTTGTTCAATTAAGTGAATGATTATCTCGTTATTAAACCTGCTTAACATGAGCCAATTAAGCACATCATCATTAGATGCTTCCTCCAGTATAAACTTCTCACCCATATCTCATTAATTTATAGGGCATACCTAAAAACTAGAGAATGGACTTCCTCTTCCTTTTTGATTTATGCTTTAGCTCATAATCCAGTCTCCAAGCATTATTGCTTCTATCATTATCATGTATCCGATTATTCAATTTGGAAATGATATCTAAATGATCAGTGGGATATAATTGAAAGAGAGGACTACTCATTGTTAAATCCATTTAGAGACTCATCATTATTCACATCAAATCCTCTGTTCTAGTGACTATGTTCTAACTTTGTTCTATTAAATCTCATCTACAAGTTAATGTATGGATGAGATTTAATAAAATATACTAAGAACACCATAACCGAAATATGAGATTTGATTCCAATCGTTAGATATTACGCGTGTGTAATATGAAGACATTATTGATTAATAAAATATCACATCGTAGCTGCTCAAATTAAAAGTTATATAACATAATTATTTTATAATTTAAAAAAGTTATTTAGCGATGCTGTATCTTGTACCAAAACTACATCTAAGGGGATATTCATACGAGTGGGTATGACTATTAAATCTTTTGATTTCTTCAACAATTGACAAATATAAAGCGAAAGCCAACGCGTAGAAGTAGAAAAAGTAGCCAACTCTACAGTACAGGCGCAGTTTGCAATTCGGCGGAGTAATAATGGCACAAAGGCAATGGTGGCCTCTACTGCACTTTAACGTTCCCATGTTGAGTAGATTAACCTCGATTTTTGAGCAAAATGGACTGTTTTTGTCCAAAGTCCCACCTTTTCTTTTTCTCTCTCTAAAAGCAATGAAACTGGGAGAGGAGAGGTGACCAAATCACCAAACAAGAAGAAGAAGAAGAAGATGACAGAGAAGAAAAGCAGTCAACAAATGACAAAGGGTTAATTCTTTTGCTTTTGATGACTTCTATGATTAGGCTTCATTTATAGTTCTTGGGATCAATCAATCCACACATCATTATCTTTGGACACACTGCACCTTTTAGTTGTTTCCATAGAGATTGAGATTAAAACAAAAACCAATTTTTTAATCAACAAATTAATTAACATTAATGTTGATGTTGGGATGATTTATTTTAAACTCAGATAGTGGATCATGCTTGAATTATCCCACGAACGGAAAGAAAGATCCACAAATGGCCATCTTAAATTCCTAATATCATTGTTATTGTAATAAAATAAGAACTGAGAACGGCCGGAAAGATGGAAGAAATGAGAAGACGATCATCGATTCCATTCCCTGATACAAGGAAAGATAACTCTATGCATATACATACGTACGTGAACTACTTCTTAACCCCCACCATCTGTTTATCGTGTTCTACTGTATGCCCCCACTCCACCTAAAACCTAACAAAATACAAGTAACCACCCTTTTACTACCCAAATTTCCCAAAAACAAACATCCAACTTGGAAAGAGCTTGACTTCCATTTTCATGGAGCTAGCCAACCCAATTCTAACCAGCTTAATTACTCCTTTAAGAATTAAAAAAAGAAGAAGAGAGAGCTCAGACTCTGAGCAAGTAGATGCTAAGCTCAGGTGCTCCATTGCTGTCAGGATTGGTCATGTAGAAAGCCTCAGAATCTCTGGACCCAACAATCCTCTCAAATTTAGCCCTCATGTACATGAGTTCACCATCACCTCCTGTCTCAGTTGCACTTGCAGGCAAAACACCTGCACCCATTGAAATAGGCTCCACAGCTTTCAACACATTCCACTCTTTAGGCCCACATTCCCTTCTTGTAGCGAACCCACTCTTCTTACCGTTGCAGTAAGTCCTCCACATAGGCTCTTCCAGCAATCTCAATCCTTTCTTTTCCTCTTCCTTCTGCTTGTCACACTCCAACGCGATTCTCACCAACCCAGACGCCATTTCTCGAACCAATCCGCTTATTGGGGTGGCTAGTTCAATGAGAAAAGCTGGTGGCGAGTTGGGATCTCTTTGAAATGCAAAATGAACATGACCTCGCCGAGAACCAAAAAGGGTTCCTACAACTCGACGTCCAAGCCCGACCTGGAGGTTTGCTCGGTTTCTGCCCAAGGTTGCAAGTACTGAACGAAGCCTAGCGACCGCTACAGTAGGAAGTCTCTTCTTTGGGGTCTGGATAGGGACATGGGATTTGTTAGGATTTCCCATTTTGTTTTCCTCTGGTGGAGGCTTGAAGGTTTGAGGTTGTTCATCGTCTTCAGTTCCAACCTTTTTGGTCCGGTAGAAGTGTCTCTTGGATGAGTCATCTTGAGCCATGAGTGCATGATAAAACCAAGAAGAAGACTAGTCCTTATAGATGGTGGGTAGTAGTCTTTGAATGATTGTGGGGCTTCAAGTTTAATTCTTTGTTTCGAAGCCCTTTGTTGTTACAGTGACAGAGAGAATCCTGACAAAGAAACATAGTGTGCCCCACCCAATGTCTTGGGCTTTGAAAGAAAAAGAAAAGAGAGGAATCTTAAGGGGACAACAGGGTTGTGATTTCACTTTCTTACTGCCGGGAGGGATAAGGAGAGACGGATTTAGCTTGACTGCCTCATTTAGAGTTTTGACTTAGAATTCCCATGAGCATGGCAACTGGTAAAGTTAAGCAACAAACCACATAAGCAAAGCCGTCACCTTTCACATTCGGAATCAGACATGCTCACATCACCAAACCAATGCCTCCCCAGTTTATCCAGTGCTTCAGGGCTTTGTTGGGTCCGAAAGAGTAAAATTGTAGGAATAGTCCCCATTTCGCCTTCTTTCCAACTGACACCTCTCCTCTGCGTTTCCGTGGCCCGCCCAGTGTATGACTCCATCTCTTTCGTATGCTTTCATCAGAAGAAATAGAATTTGAGACGTCACTATCGTCATGCTGCTAAAAACCTGTATTATCAGAGCAGTGTCTAGAGAATATAGACAGTCCGTACAAAATGACACGAGTTGCTTGTCTTCGGATCAATTATTCACAAAGAAGACCAAACAATATTTGCAATGGATAACCAGAAAAAGTGATTTTTTATTTTGGATAAAGTTAATGGTACAAACTACAGACAATAGGGTATATACTAAATAGTGTTCTAACTTAATAGCAGAGATATGACAAACTTGCACTAATTTTACATACAACTTATATAGACAATGATCCACAGCTTAAGGCAGTGCACTCGTCAAATAACTTTTGTACATTATCTAAGTAAACGGAGGTTAGAGGCAAAGAAGGAAAAAAACAAGGATGTTTGCCTATCATTTCTAAAATCATTTTCATTTTGGCCTAAAGGTTAGCTCTCTAAACTTTGCTTAGTCTCTGGCTGCTGCTTAGGGGGAATAGTTCCCCCATTCATTCTCGCACGCGCCTCAGCAAACATCCTCTGCTGCTCTGCTGCTGCTTCTTCCTCTGTCATTTCCACTCCATTATTCCATTTACCACCTCTCAAAGAGTCCTGCTGGAAGGCAACCACAAAAAAAGAAAGAAGCTCACTTAAACTGTATCAACTTCCGAACGGTCAATTTCCAAAACTGCTTGAAAATTAACAATGTCAAACATAACAAGGAGGAACCAAGCCTCAATAGCTGTTTCACTATTCGTACTAGGCAAATAAAAATGAGAAGGCACATTCTCGATTGTAATGTGAAGCTCTTATCCATTTTGTAATCTCTTGTAGCACAAAAATGCGTAAGGCCATTAATATACTATTTGAGTTACCATAGTCTCAAGCCTGTGCTGTTCATATGCTGAATAAACCTCCTTAATGTACTCTCCAAATCCAAGAACCTGATTTATCAAAATCGAAATCAGTCCAAAGGTGCAGATACACACAAGTAAATAGTTGTATCAAAAGCAATAAAACAGAGTGGTTAATCTCAATTTCTAATATGCAGTTAAATGCACACATGTAACATGACGAGCTCCAAATTTGGCTTCCGTGAAACAAAACAAATTGATAGCTGTTTGTCGATTGAAAAATAGCAACTTTATACAACAACGAGGTGAACATGGAAAGCAAAGCTTCTGATTTCATGAGAAAACATCACAGTTTACGACATTTGAAAAAAATAATATGGTAGTTAACAGTACAATAATATTTGTTAGGTGAAGTTTCCTCAAAATATAGGGACCAAAAGCTATTCTACCATAAAAATCTTTGTAAATATAAATTGAAAAGTGTAAATATTTAAAAATCCCTCACCACATGCATCTAACAAAGTTTGGACCATGATAAATGAGGAGATATTACCACCTCCCCAGTCGCCAAGCTAAAACCTAGGTAGTTAATCTACCATAGAAGCTATATAACTACAAAGATGATGACTACAATCTCAACTTGCAATTAAACTTTTTCCTGTGACTAAAGTATCAGATCTGTAGAATAATAAGTTGATAGAATCATCCAAAAACAAAGAAAGAAAAACAAAAGGAAAGCATGAATGGCATGAATTTCTCATGAATTGGTTTCCTACACTCATACAATCTAAAATATGTTGAATGTGAAAAGAATAGGCCTATGAGTGGCTAGTCTCACAATTTAAAATTCAAGCAACATGGAAATTAGGGGGCCCACACATCATAAATTGAGAAAAAAAAGGGGCAAGATCAAATACATCTAAAGCCTTCAACACATGCTCGGGGGCAATTGTTCGCTTATCCTCTTTGTTGCACACTTCATTGGACTCTGATGAAACGAGGTTTATAAATTCTGAAATAAAGAAAGTTTATTCTGTTACTATTAGTAAGATAAATTGCCAAAAAATAGCAAGAACCATTGATTTCTTTCCATAAAAGAGAACTGAAAGTGATCATCAAACACGAATGAAAAACACTCGAAATTCGCACCCTAAACCTTACGGGTTTCAGAATAAAAACATTGGAGAGCTTTTCATCTCCACAAAATGCATAATGACATTGTTTGCACTTGCAGAAATGTGACAAAATAGCAATAAGTAAGGATGGCAAATGTAACAAAGAGCCAAACAACAGACTTAGAATAAACAACTGGTTGGATTCTGTAACTGATAAGTTTGACTTGCAGTTTCAGGACTAAATAAATATAAGTTAATTTTCTCAGGTGTACGTAAATGCAACAAGCAGCTCTGATTCATGACTAGTAAATAGAACAGTACAATCTTAGCTACAAAAGCTAAAATTGGTCGTCCAAGATTCCTCTCTACTGGCCTCCCTCTTTTCTTTACGCAATGAAATAGATAGATATCATTACATCTATAATTAAAAAAAAACCTTTTAACCATACTCAAACCACAGGTTAAGCATTAACAAATTATCAACCTATAGGTCTGTACCAAACAAAATCAACATAAAGAAGATAACCTTGAATTTTAAGATAAAACATTAAATTAGAGTTAGGTAAGAAATATCATAAATTAACAGAATTACCTCACCTACACAACATTCAATCAAAAGATCCTGAGCATCTCTTGCAACACGAACATCAGGAGGCAACATCTCTTTAATAATTTTCGTCATAGTTGCTGGAGAAAATATTCCGCATAGTTTCCAATAAGCAACCAATGATAAAATATAGTAATTCTATTTGGAGTGCAGTTAAGCATCCAACACAGCTCACAACCAACACTAGTACAAATTAAAAAGTTCCAAGGGCTAAGGAATTTGCCAGCGGCAGAATGCCCATTTCCACCCACTAAAAGTGCAATTTCAAGAACCCTGAACAAGCTACCCGCGACTTTAGTTGCGGGTATGCCACAAACCTGCAAGCTTAAGTATTTCAATTCCAACTTTATCCACAGGATTTAACACATATCACTAGTGTTTCAACTTCTAACCACAAAAGCAGAATCATAAGCATTATCCCACTCTGGCGATAACGTAGGTCCATGACTCAGATTTTGTTGGTCTAATGTGTGCATCTGCCCTTCCAAACAGACAGTAAATAGACGACAACATGGAAGATGAACAAAGTAGCGAGATTGAGAAGAAGGAATATCACTACAAGTACAGCGTCAAGCATGTGAATTCACTCAACGGTCCGCATAACCAATACAGTTATCCAAAGTAGAATCATTAATTCATTAGTTCGCCGAGAATCTTCAATCTTCGAAATTTTAGCAGAAAGAAACATGACAATTAATAACTCCAAAAGACATTTTTAGAAAATACACAAAGTAAGAATTTTTAGGAAAAAAGTACCTTTAGGAAGAGAAGCATCCTCTTTCGATTTACCCACAATATCCATCGGTTCCATCTTCAACCTTCGAAACCTAAAATCGTATTTAAGAAAAAGAAATAATATATACATGTGTAATCAAAACCAACAAGGGCGCCAGATCTCAAACATGGCCAGTAAAGACAAAATTTATGAGAGATTTGATTCACCGAGTCGGCGGGGAAGGAGATCGCAAGAGCCTACGAGCTTAGAAAACGCGTAAAGCGATTGGAGATCGGATTCTTAGGGCAAGGGATCGAAAGGAAGAGGCTTGGATAGGGCATGATCGATGATAGCATGTATATAATGTGGATTTTATCGGAAAAGTGTTGTTGATGATTGGCTTTTGTGTTCCACAGTAACAAACGCAAGTGTCGGTCGCAGGCGATAATTCCATTCCAAAACTCTATCAGCCCTTTTCCTATTTCCTTTTTTCACGCGCTTATTTGGAGCGTTGTCAGATCCTAAAATGCCGGCTGCAAATGATTTGCGTTGGTGTAGTGCACCGTAGCGAAGGACGAGTGGAATTGGTTAGCGTATTATCCACTTTGGTTGAGATAAAAATCATTTTTAACGGGTATTTTTCTGGTAATTTTATGATTATACAGATTTTCCTTTTCGAAATTGATTTTAAATAATAACGCAAAATAAGAGAGAGAGAGAGAGAGATTTCCTGATCGAACGTCATGTCGTTTGTTGCTCACCTTTCTCAAGCCTTTGTCTCTGGATTCTACCACTGACACCACTCTTCTTTGTGACCAATTTCACTCTCGAAACCCTCGGACTCAATAATAAAATTTCAATATCCGATCTGCTTTGATTTCTGAATCACAACAAAATGGACGCCGATGAAGACGATTACGTGTTCTACGGTACACCGATTGAGCGTGAGGAAGAGCTGACCAGCCGCAGGAAGAAAGCTGTCGCCGAGGCGTCTGGTCACCTGCGGAGTCTTCCGTCTTGGAAACAAGAGGTATCATACTTAATTCCTTTCCTTTTTCTTTTCCTTTCTGTTGGTTTGATTAGAAATTGAAGGGTTTGTGGAAGTTGATTATAACTGAACCTGATGATGTGTAATTATTAAAAAAAGGTAATGTTTATCGTGTAAGAAGCGGCAGGCATATGATCTCATTTTACCTGAGTTAATTGTTTGGCTGCTTAAATTGGGTGGCACTGGAATGCAGATACTGTGGTTTGTTTCCTCACCATTTAGGTATCTCTATGTTTGGTTTTTCAGTTGTCATTCGTTTCTTGGAATATGTTTTTTCAGGTAAGAGATGAAGAAGGACGCAGAAGATTCCATGGAGCATTTACTGGTGGATTCTCTGCTGGTTATTATAATACAGTTGGGTCAAAGGAGGGTATGGTTTTCATCGAGTGATTTCAGATTGCTTCTCTTGGTAATATGTTTCTGAATGGGTGCCGTTGGATTAATCTGTGAGAAACATGCTGCAGGTTGGACTCCCTCGTCATTTACATCTTCTAGGAAAAACAGAGCTGAAGTTAAAAAGCAAAGCATTCATAACTTCTTAGATGAAGATGAGAGAGCAGTATGGTTTTATCTTATTGGTTATGTTTTCTGGAGTTTTAATTGAGTGTTACAACCCTTTTAGCAGTAAATAAGAATACTGTGACACATATTGAATAAATAATGATCCCAAATATTATGTCACCACTCCAATATTTATGGAAATTATTAATCTTTTCTTTATTATCACCATTTCCATCTGCTAATTGGATGCCTTAGTCATCAGTTTCTGTGGTTAGGGTGGTTAACATATATCTTCATGGATAAATTGTCAAAATATATAAGCCATATGTTTCTTCAGATGTATCGTTTCGTTATAATGGTTGTCAATGTGTTTCCTTGGTGTCCTCTCTTTATTTTTTAACTTCTAATCCTGGTGTTGCAAATTATGATGCACTTACATTCCTAATGAATGGACTTTTAATTACTACAGTTTTATCCTTTTTTTTAATGTGATTTTGTCTTTTAGGAATTAGAAGCTAGATCATTGGGTACATCATCACAGTTTGATACATTTGGATTCACTGCTGCCGAAGTTGCTCGTAGACAAGCTGAAAAAGAACAACAACACAGGTTTCCAAACAATATGTGATAAATTGCTTCCTATTGATGATTGCCTTTACCCCTTCCAATGTTTTTATTGTTATACATGGAGGATATTCTATTCAACTACCATTTTTTCCTTGTATATGGTGATGCCACCTCAATTTGTCGAGTTTCATGTTTTGTTGATTTGAAAGATAAATTAAAATCTTTATTTTATGTTTTCCATTATGTTTATGGAAGGAGTTCCTAGATGTTCCATGATTTCTATCATATTTTACTATTTCATGATGACTGATTGTAATCTAGCCTTTTTTAAGTTATGGCCAAGGCTTTAGCCTCTGATGCATGCGTTAAGTTGTGCTATTCTGGATGCACAATGCTAGCTGAAATTAACTTTCTTTTATGAGGATAAAAATATTCCAAGTTGTCCACTACTGATAGCCATCTCTCGTTTGTTTCTATGCACGTTCTACACCTCATTAAGACTTTGTCAACCCATTAACTTGTGCATGTCAAAGCATATTCATGATATTAGACTCATATTGAAGCATTTTTTATATCACTTACAAGTGCAATTACCCAACTTCTTGTGTGCCTATCTCTTATTCTTGTTGTATCCATTTCTTTTTTTAGTGATTTCCCAAAGTGTGCTGTCTAGATTACCATGTTATATTTTGTTCACAATGAGCTTTAGAGTTTAGTTATTTGGATGATAATATTTCTAAGGCTTAATTATATTGGACTTTCTTGTAGTTTGTTTCTTTTCATTCCAACCCTCGAATTTTAAGAACTATTACATACCCTCTTGTGGTATCTAACACACAACCTCTCTCCATCACATTCTATTAGTTGCCATCCTTTCATAGTCCCAAAATGGCGTCATATTGGAGTTTAAAAATTTTAATACTACATCGTATTGGGTTAAAAAAATGGATAGTAAACTAACAAAATATAACGAATAGGGTTGTGTGTTAGCTAATAATGGATAGTAAAAAATGTGTTAGCTAATAACTGGGTTAAAAAATGGATAGTAAACTAACAAAAATTTTTGGCAGCTTGATACATTTTTATTTTGATATATTTGTCTTTATGAGAGTTAGTTTAGATTTCTTTATTGCTTTGTTTAGCAGGCAATCGGTTATTCCTGGACCTGTTCCTGATGAGATAGTTCTCCCAGCAACACAATCTATTGGTTTGTTGCGGACTCTATAACCGTGTTATACTTGGGTCTTTTTTTACTAGCTAAGCACTTTAACCTTACAGCTTCTTATTGGTTAGGTGTAAAATTACTACTAAAAATGGGATGGAAACATGGCCATTCAATTAAGGATTCTCGTGCAAATTCTCTCTATGGTAATTTTCTACTTTTTTTATTTTTGTTTTGGGTCCCATATGATAAAACTTTTGCATCTAGTTTTTGTTGAAGGTCCATTTTCATGCAATAGTAGTCATCTTTAGTTATATTGAAGAAGATTTTTTGTGGCAGGTTGAGTTTAGAAATATTGATAGCAATTTAACGTTCCATAGGGTGATTTTAATAGAAATCTAATGTTTTAGCTTACAATGATATATTTTTGTTTTTATGTCTGGCAGATGCTCGTAGAGAAGCTAGGAAAGCTTTGCTTGCATTTTCTTCTGATAATGCAAAAGGACAATTTACTGATTATGAGTCTGGTGATATTGACCTTGAAAACATTGGGGTTCAGTCTGCCAATGATGATCTTCAGTCTTCTAGAAGCACTCCTGTGAGAGTCTTTTCTCATTGTTCTGACATGTTATCTTGCATGTTTGCTTTATTGGTTATTCCTTGAATCTTTCATAACTTTTGTAGTTCTTATTGTTTTTTCCCCCGTCTCGTTATAATTGTTGCTACAATGATTGTGCAAGTTCATATTAGATTAGCTTAGGAATTGGTCCAAAAACCAGTTTGCAGTTGTACATGCTATGTTAGAATTATGCATCATAAATTTTGCCCAACTCAAGAAATATAGAGATCGTTGATTGGAATTCAATTTCATGGCCTTGGCAAATTTTGATTTCTCTATCATGAACTTGATGTCATTTTGGTTACCAAGAAGATTTATGTGGTTAGAACGGGTTACGTGAGTTATACTGGGTGGTATGTTGACTAGATTGATGTGTTTTTGCAGTAGATCTAGTCATAGGATGACTCATAGGGAAATTGTCTTTTCCTTACTAGAGTTCTTCCCTTTTCTAGGCCCTATGATTGCTATTTAGAAAACTCGTCCTTGACAAGCCTCCTATTAGCTATTTTTACGAAAAATTTTGACTACTATCTAATTCATTGTAACACCCTTTAAATAGGCTCAACATATAGAGTTTTTAGATAGTAAAAATAAAATAGGAATATGTTAACATATTCTCCTACTAAAAATAGACTTATGAAAATAATAGAATAACTAAGATGACTACTGCCTAAATAAGATAATAACTGCTATTACTTCCTAATCAAGTTGATTTTCTTTCTTAAGAGTGCATCTTGCATTTCATTACTTCCACCTAGACTAAGAGCTTGTCCTTAAGTTCGAACTTAGGATAACTTTGGATATCTTGCCCTCTTTCATCCTCCTCCATCCTCTTCTTCAGATTTTACCAATTCTACAAAAAACAACTTCTGACATTTAGGTCCCCGCTGGAATGCTGCATTACAATTGAGGTAAAGCCCCTTTGCCTGTCGTTCCTCGATCTTTACCTTTGTTAACTTATTTAAAAAAGGCATATTTGTGCTCTGAATTTTGAATGTTTCCTCAAAATTTTCCTTGCATGCAGTTGTCCATCTAGTGGTTGTTTTCGATTTGCTCCCAGCAAGTGTTGCCTTAGAGTTCCTCCCTAAAACAACTTGGTTGCTCCTTAATTTCTTATCATAAGTGCAGCTTAGATTTATAGCAGCTCCTAAGCTATTTGATTACTACGATTCTACTTCCAATCTCAACCCTTTCATAGTAGTGAATAGGCTGATTTGTTACTTTGGGCTAGCAAGTATTGGAACTCCTTGTGAAAATCTTCATCTATTTCTATTTGCTTTAGGTTGGCCAATTCGCCTAGGGGGTTGAGGCACATTGGTGAACCGAACTTCTGGTGACATTGCTTTGTAAATGTCCCTCAATCTGTGTTCGCGTCCTTTTGCTTCACCTTGTAAAACCATAGTTGTGCCTCCCTATTAAGATGGATTACTATCAACCCCACATTCTCTCCTTCCGACATTTGTTTATTTTCAAACAGTTATTCACACTTATGAATCCAAATCAACGGATTGTTAGTACCATCAAATGAAGGAACTTGTAATTTAGAATACCTAGGAACAATAGTTCCTCTGACTTTCCCAATGCTTCTCTCCTCCCCTTTGTTCTCTATAGGTTTAGCTTCCACTTTTCACTTCATTGTTCTTATTGCACCACTTCAACTCTTGCATAATCTCTTTTAGCTACGAGTTTAAGAACTTTTTGTTGGATTTTTGGTGGTCCTCCACCATAGACAACCTCTATGTGGTATTTCTCATGAACACATCCATTTGGCTTGACAAGTTTATAGGGTCGTCCATGATATTTGGCTTTGATACCAAATTGATGTGTTTTTGCATAGAATCTAGTCACGGGCTACTCATAGGGAAATTCTCTTCTCTCTTACTATATTTTTGGTGGGCGTCTAGTGTAATTTGTGCATAAGAGGAAAAAGGATAAAAATGGCCCATGCAATTCAATGTCCAGCCCAACGAAATGACCAACAGAAGATTGATTTGTGTTGGTTATGTTGTTTTTGCACTCAACTGCCATTGCTATGATTACCTGATGAGGTAGCATTAGTTAGTTATCCTATTTTCATGTGTGTATGTATTTATGACAGAGGAAGAGAGGGACTAGTTGTTATCTTGTGAAACAACTCTGTTGGGTCCTTGTGGAGAGGGACAACATTCTCAGATATCCATCAATTTTTTCTATATTCTCCATCCCTATCAATATACATTCTCTTTTTTCCTCCAATTCTTCATACTTCTTTTTTCCTTCATTCTTCTCATTGGTATTTATGAAGTTCATCCCCTTTCTAGGCCCTATGGTTGTTGTTTAGAAAACATGTCCTTGGTAACCGTTTTATCAAGTATTTGTATGGAAAATTCTTACTACTTTCTTATCCATCGTAATGCCCTTTAAAGAGGCTCACTACATAAGAGTTTTTAGGATGTAAAAATAAAATAGGAATCTTCTGACTTATTCTCTAATAAAGGATTGAACCCATAAGGATTTGTTTATGTTATCCTCGACCTATCAGGATTTGGTTATGTTGTCATGTACCCATTAGGATTTGTTTCTGTTTTATTTTATTTTGATTTTCCTAGTTAGGAAGGTTTTCTTGTCCATCAAGAAAAGAAATAAGTTAGTTTTAGAAAAGGATTTCAATCAATCCTTTTCACACTAGAATTAGGACTCTCATGTGCCACGTTAGGGGTATAAAAGGGAGGGTTAACAGATGTTTTAGTAAAACCAAAAACATTGCCTTTAATAAAGCTTCTACAGGAAATTTTCCTTAGAGAGATTGTCTCTCTCTTGTTGATTAAATCCTAAGTTTTATGCTTGGATTTGGTTTAGAGATTAACCTAAAATCTCTAGTTAACTATTTCCGCTGTGTCATTCTCCTGCTAAAGATATACTTATGAAAATAATACTTCCTAAATAAGATGACTATGACCTAAATAAGATCATTACTGAAGTTATCAAGAAATCTTATATATTTTCTTCCCTAAGAATGCATCTTGCATATCGTAGGTCCTGTTAAATTACTGCCAACATGAATTGTTTGCATTTTACTAGAATCAAGTAACGAGTGAAAATTAATGGAATATTACAAGGAAAGATAACATAACCTACACATGGTTTTTGTTGATGTAAAGAGGGCATATGATGGGATACCTAGAGAAATCATGTGGAGATTTTTAGAAGTTGAAGGACTTCCTATGACCTAAATATGAGTATTAGGGATATGTATGTAGGTGTAATGATTAGAGTAAAGACGATAGAAGGAGATGCAAAATATTTTTCCATCGATATTAGGCTACACTAATGCTCTTCATTGAGCCTTGTTTTGTTTGCAGTAGTGGTGGATGAGCTCACCAAGCATATTCAAGGAGATGTACCATGTTGTTCGTTGACGACATTGTTTTAGTGGATGAGACAAAAGAGGATGTCAATGTTAAGCTAGAACTTTGGAGAGATACGTTAGAGTTGAAGGGCTTTAAATTGAGCAGAACTAAAACTGAATATTTAGAGTGTAACTTTTTGGGGCGAAAGGGTGGCCTCTGATATGGAGGTAAAGATTGGTTTAGAAGTTATACCATAGAAAAAGTGTTCTAAGTATTCAGGATTTATCATCCAAAGCAATAGAGAGATCAATGAAGACAGTTTATTGTATCAGATTGGGGTAGCTTACATGGAGAAGTGCATTAGGAGTTTTATATGACAAGAAAATAATATTAAAGCTCAAAGGTAAATTCTATCTTTTGGCAATTAGGTTGACCATGTTCTTTGGAGCGGAGTGTTGGCCTATCAAAAGGTGCACAGTCATAAGTTAATGATAAGAGACAAATTAAACATGACTAATATTGATGAAAAATTAAGAGAAACAAGGCTTAGGTGATTTAGGCATATTAAGAGAATACCCTGATACTCTAGTGAGAAGGTGCGAGAAGATTCTACTTAGGGACCCTAAGAAGAACTGGGAAGAGGTGATCAAGAATGACATGACTCTATTGGAACTTACTCAATAGAAAACTTTGGCGTACTAGGAAACGTGTAAATCATCTTACATAAAAAGTTCTTACTTTTTCTTACAAGTCTTTTAAACATTTTCATTTTAATCTTCTTATGTCTTGTATTTAGCTTAAACATTTAATATGTAGTACTTCCTTCTTAGTTATTTAGTTAACATTTTTTCACTTATCTTAAATATTTTCTTCTAATGATTTATTTGATTTAGTTACTTTTTTTTTGTTTATGTATTTATCTTTTATTTTTATTCTTTACCTTGTTTTTTATCTATTGTATTATTTGTTTTAATATTTTTATTTATACGTATTTATTTATTATTATTTTTATGTCCTTTTTTTATTTTATTGTTAGTTATTATTACTTATATATA
>JANQBM010000007.1:16531372-16542785 GCA_025594535.1 Erythroxylum domingense | reverse complement strand
TTTTTTTTATATAAAAGAGGTTCACACGTTAAAGGAGGCAAACACTGACTGCTAAGTTTCATTATTACTAATATTATAATTAATAAATTTTCAACCAAATTATTTATTGATTCTGATCACGGAAATGAAAGACAATTCAATATAAAGAATCATCAAAATCAATTTGGAAAACAAGTTCGCCAGAAGAAAAGTATAATTCCTTTTTTGTTTTCTGTCTACGTAAGTGCTTATGCACTTGTTTATGACATGATGACATAAACAAACCTATGTGCAGCCTTAGTTTGACACCTAATGGTTTACCCTGTTGACCATGTACCCCAATCAATCATGTAAAGCCCTCCACGTCCTCGTCCTTTCTCTGTGTTCCGTTAAATCCTGTTTTTTCTCTTTTGACATACTGGATTCTTGCTTCCTACTCCAACTTATCTGTTAACATTTATGTGTCGACTTGCTGTTTTAGCAGTTGAAACTTGAATTAAAATTTGGAGACTGCTATAATTTTTAATGTAAAGATCTGTTGGACTCTATGGGGGGTTTCATTTTTCTACTATTTTTTTTATAATGGCGTGGTTGAGTTTCGGTTAGTATACATTTAGATGGGAGGAGGGAGCTTGAGCTTGAAATCCACGTTATCTTGTTATGTTTGTGCTGCCTTTGTTTTTCTATCCACGAGTCAAAAGTAAGAAATGGCTGCTTGGTCACCAGAAATTTGTAACTACAAATTAACCATGACAAAAACATCTTCAGTACTTTTTTCTGCTCCATACAGGATCTAGTCCGTGTTATACTTTTCCCCTATATAATTGGTAGTTTTAGATTGAAATAGCCTTTCTTCTTTCTGGGTTCTTGCTATTTTACTCTCTTTTCTTTTCCACTTTAACATTGTTCAGTTCTGTTCAATCTTGACCGTCGTCTCTTTCCACCTTACCGTTGTTCTTCTTCTTGTTAAATACAGTATCTGTCCAGTTTAATTTTTTGCTTGTCTTTTATAATTTCCTTTAGTTTTTCAGTTTTCTTCTGGTCTATTTCTTTGCTGGTCAACTCTGTGGATTTGGTGGCTATGCTGGGATATGATTCAGTCCTGCTTTTTCTGTTCTCTGAACATACGCTTCAACTTACTGTACATGAAGCCCCTAGGTCCTGCTGTGTTCCTGACCAGTTGCTGCTTCTGAGCAGCGAATCTGTTCAAGTTTGAGGATTGTCTGTGCCTGAAAAAGTTTACAGACAAAAAGCTGACACTTGAATAAAATGGCCGGTGGCAGAAAAAGGAAGCAACATTTTAGCAGAATCCATGCATTTTCATGCGGAAAGTCGTCTTTCAGAAGCGAGCATTCACTGATTGGAGGACCCGGATTCTCGAGGGTAGTGTTTTGTAATGACCCAGAAAGCTTTGACGCTGGTTTGCTTAATTATGGGGGCAACTATGTTAGAACAACCAAGTATACGCTTGCAACATTTTTCCCCAAGTCACTCTTTGAACAATTCAGGAGGGTAGCTAATATTTATTTCCTTATTTGTGGAATATTGGGTTTCACTCCGCTCTCTCCATACTCAGCTGTCAGTAATATTGTTCCTCTTGTTGTTGTTATCGGTGCTACCATGGCTAAAGAGGGACTTGAAGATTGGAGGAGAAAAACGCAGGTCAGCTTGAATAACTTGATATTAATTATGCAAGTTTCTGAAATTGCACTTCTTCAAATGGTACAGGAACATTTTTTGTGTTATTTCGCTCTTTTCTTGATGGATTCTTTAAGGGAGAGCCAGTAGTTTGGTTCCTGTTTATGTAGTGGGTCATCACTTTAGAAGCTTTAGCAGATTACCTTGAGTCAGAGACGTTAACTTTCTTTCCTTCTTTCTTTTTGCTTTTTGTTTTTTTGAATCTTCTTCAATACAAACTTTGTGGAATGTCAATTCCTCACGCAGGGGATCAAGACGTGGTATTGGACTTGCTTATCATTTGTTTTCCTCTGCTGTCTAATCAAAAGTTGAACTTTTTATGATAACAAAATCAAAATTTGAGTTTGATCTGTATATGGAAATTTGGTCAGGATATCGAAATGAACAATCGCAAGGTAAAAGTGCATTATGGTGATGGCTTTTTTGATCTTACTAGATGGATGGATTTGAAAGTAGGAGACATAGTTAAGGTCGAAAAGGATGAATTCTTTCCTGCTGATATTATCTTACTTTCATCAAGTTATGAAGAAGCAATTTGCTATGTTGAAACCAGTAATCTTGACGGGGAAACAAATTTGAAACTGAAACAAGCACTGGATGCAAGCACAAATCTGCATGATGACTCCAGCTTTGCGGATTTTAAGGCTATTGTTAGATGTGAAGATCCAAATGCAAATTTGTATTCCTTTGTTGGCAGTTTGGAGGTTGGAGATCAACAATACCCTCTAACACCTCAACAGCTTCTTCTTAGGGACTCCAAACTAAGAAACACAGACCACATTTATGGAGCGGTTGTCTTCACAGGTCAGGATACAAAGGTTATTCAGAATTCAACTGCACCACCTTCCAAGAGAAGCAAAATTGAAAGGAGAATGGATAAGATTACCTATTTCTTGTTCTTTGTCTTGGTCTTAATGTCTTTTATTGGATCCATTTTCTTTGGAGTTGCAACGAGGAAAGATCTCGAGAATGGGAAGATGAAAAGATGGTATCTTAGACCAGATGAGACTAAAATTTACTATGACCCGAAAAAAGCACCAGTTGCAGCAATCTTGCATTTTCTGACTGCACTGATGTTGTACAGTTATTTAATTCCCATCTCTTTGTACGTATCCATAGAAATTGTCAAGGTTCTTCAAAGCATATTCATTAACCAAGACGTGAATATGTACCATGAAGAAACAGATAAGGCGGCACGAGCTCGTACTTCAAATTTGAATGAAGAACTTGGCCAAGTTGACACCATACTGTCTGATAAAACAGGGACACTTACTTCCAACTCGATGGAATTCATTAAATGTTCTGTGGCAGGGACTTCTTATGGCCGAGGAATTACTGAAGTGGAAAGAGCTATGGCTCGGAAAAAGGGGTCTCCTTTACCACTTAACATCACTGAAGAAGAGGCTCATGCTGAGGAACTAGAAGGAAAACCTTCGATAAAAGGGTACAACTTTGTGGATGAGAGGATCACTAATGGTCATTGGATAAATGAACCTCGTGCAGATGTGATTCAAATGTTTTTTAGAGTGCTAGCTGTTTGCCACACTGCAATACCAGACATTGATGAAGAAACTGGGAAAATTTCATATGAAGCTGAATCACCAGATGAGGCAGCATTTGTGATTGCTGCAAGAGAACTTGGCTCTGAATTTTATGAAAGGACACAAACAAGCATCACTCTGCGAGAGCTAGATCCAATCTCTGGTAACAAAGTTGACAGGTCAGTTAGTTTCTTGTCCTTCGATTTATTTGGAAGTGCAGGCAATCTGTCTAGTTCTTCAGTACCTGTTTAACTATTTTTTGTTTATTTAATAATTTATAAGCTGCTATCCATCAAGATGGAATCCTCTTCCTCGACTAACAGAGCTTGAATTTTCCGTTCCTGCAGACGTTATGAACTTTTGGATGTTATTGAGTTTAGCAGCTCTAGAAAGCGGATGTCTGTAGTTGTAAGAGATCAAAACGGAAAGCTGCTCTTGTTTTGTAAAGGTGCCGATAGGTAAGTAAAATGAACTAATAAGTCATTGGAAGAAGAATTTGGAATCTGATCAACATTGAATGAATTAGGCATAACAATAGCTATGACTTCAATATCTATTCAATCATAAATCATTGTTGTTTCCTATTTCTCATGCAAATATCTTCCAAAGGCCAGTAACTTTTGTGGACTATAAAATGATTTATGACTTACATACTTTAAAGATGTGTTGCAATTCATACTTGATTTTACGAACAGTGTTATGTTCAAAAGACTTGCATCGAATGGAACAGAGTTTGAGGAACAAACCAGGGAGCAGATTAGTGAGTATGCTGATGCTGGTTTGAGGACTTTGGTGCTGGCATATCGTGAACTAGACCAGGACGAATTCAATGAGTTCAACAAAGAGTTCGCTGAGGCCAAAAACTCATTAAGCGTAGATCGTGAAGAAATTATCGAGGAAGTTGCAGAAAAGATTGAGAGAGATTTGATTCTTCTTGGTGCTACAGCTGTTGAAGACAAACTTCAAAATGGGGTACATTCTGGTGCAGTCTGAGAATGTTTGGTATCTCATGTCACTGATGAGAAGCCACTGTCTTAGTCCATTGAGAAAATCACTTGAATGCTAATCTGCCTAAAGAGATTTATCAATTCAGAAAACTAATTACTCTAAAGTCAAAATCACATCATCTTTTATTTAATTCCTACATCCGCTCTAGACTTGAGAAAAAAGTTACTGATTTACCTTCACTTCTCAAAAAATGTTGTCTATGATCCATCTATTTCTCGGAGACTAATAGAATACAATGTCGTTCCAGGTTCCAGAGTGCATTGACAAGCTTGCTCAAGCTGGCATTAAGATATGGGTTTTAACTGGAGATAAGATGGAGACAGCAATCAATATTGGGTATAATTACTTGACCATCCCAACCATGGGAACATTAAATGCAGTCACATGTCAAGTGCTCCATTACTAACTTGAAGTGAATCCTTTCAGGTTTGCTTGTAGTTTACTAAGACAAGGTATGAAGCAAATAATAATAGGTTCAGAGACGCCAGAAATCAAAGCTTTGGAGAAGATGAGTGACAAGGCTGCAGCTGCCGCGGTAATTTTTCATCCATCACGCTTATTCAGAAAATTTTGATGAATAAACAGTCATCTTTTTTGAAAGATTGAAAAATTTATATAATTATAGTTAAAACTATAACTACACTGCAATGAGTTCAAGGAATTAAGCCTACTATCATATTACAATATGACCAAAACTCTCTAAATAAGAGAACTTAACGAACTTAGCTAGAGAAAACCCCCAAATATTTGGAGTTTTGCTTTCTCTTCCTGTTTGATTTTCCTTTTGCAGTTTTGGACTGTCATCTTTTACATCTCTGTTTCTTAGTCGTAAGATTTTCTAGTGATTTAGTAGTTATACAATCTGAGCTGCACCTGAATTACTAATAATAGTAAAACAACAACAAAAACAACGACAAAATTAGTGCTGATACACAGGATTTGAGAAGACCAGTAGTATACAGTCTTACCCTTAATTCATAGAGAAATTGTTATAATAGACCCACATGAAAAAAAAGTGTTTATATATATATTTGTAAAATATACATTAACATATTAAAATAGTAAATTAAATAAAAGATAATAATAAAAAATAAAAAAAGTATTAAAAAATATAAAAATAAGTAATAAGATAAATAATACAATAAAAAGGTTAAAAAATCAAATCAATTCATTATAAGAAAATATTTACGTTAAGTAAGAAAATATTTAAGTTAAATAACTAAGAGAGAAATACTATATATTAAATATTTATGCTAAATACAAGATATAAGACACAAAAGAAAATGATTAAAAGATTTATAAGAAAGAGAAAGACTTTTCTATATGAAATCCTCTGCTTGTATCCTAAAACTACCAATAATAGTGATATCTTCAAATTTGCATATTAGCTCATGTCTATTAATTTATATTGATTTAACCTGTAAACAAGCATCAGGAGTTTGAGCCCACATTTGAACCCTAAACCTTAGGTTAGAAAGTGGGATGAAAGAATATGAACCAAAAGCGCAATTTCAACCTAAAGATTTCTATCTTAATATAATTTTCTTAATGTTTTAGAGCATTTAAGTTTAACTTTACTATTTTTAAAACGTTCAAAATCGACTCTCAATAAATGAAAAATTTAACGGAGATAAATTTTTGTCAATTAAATGTCAAGTTATTGTTGATGTAATACTTTTTTAAAAAAAATCTATTGGTGGACTCCACTACTACATGTAGTTTAGTAGCATAGTACGTAGGTCCCACCAATATATTAAAAATAAATTAACACTTTCTTTATTTATATTTATTTTTAATAAATATACATGTTATTTTTTAAAGTTGTTGGTAGGGTTCACGTGACATATTGTAGCCTACACGTGACAGTGAGATCCATTAACAGATTTTTAAAAATATAAAAAGCATCTTGTCAGCAATGACGTGACACTTAATTGACAAAAGTTTAATCTTATTAAATTTTGTATCTATTAAAGGTCTATTTTGAACGTTTTGAATACATTAGGATTGAAATTGTATACTATAGACATTAGAGTTCAAGTTATATTTTGATGAAAACTTTAAGGCTTAAATTACACTTTTTGTCAAAGAATATAAAACTTAAAATCTTAGGCAATTAAGGGTTTTAATGTAATTTTCTAAACTTTGAAATTTCAGCTTTACATATAAGTCTTTGGAACACTTTGTAGACACTTGGAATATTATTGTAGATCTTTCATTTCTCTTTGCAATACAATGTGCACTTTAGGATAGTATTGTGAGTCAACCATCTTTTTATATGTGCATGACTCTTATCATGAACTCACATTTGTTAGCCTACAAATTTCAAAGTCAAATAGTTACATTTAGACCTTTAACTTAAGAGAATTATGAGACTTGACTATTAGGATTATCTTGAAATAATATATGTATATAATTTTGCACTTGTCTAAAATATGGTTTTATAAACATTTATTTATCTTTATTTAGATTAATTAAATGATATAAACATTTATTTATCTTTATTTAGATTAATTAAATGATCTTGAAGTAGTAAATTTATTGCATGACAACTTACTACCCCTAACTTTTGACAACCTAATACTGACTATCACATTAATCATTACAAACATTCAAACAGAAAGTAGGATCCTGAGCAACAAAAATCGACGAAACATTTTTGACAAGTAGAAAAGTCTCACAATTAGAACCTTTTTCTTCAAACAAATCTAAGTTGTTTAAAATTATTATAAGTTCTCTCATAAAGCATTTTACAGAACGTCCATTATTAATCTTGCAAAACTAATAAGAGTAATTCAAAGTTTTCTAATTCTCACCACTCCAAATAAAAGTTATACATTTCTTGGTATGACCTTTTATCTTTTATCTACATTTTTTTAGTGATGTCCAATTCTAATGGCAAAATTTCTAGACACAAATTTGTGGCTTGTAGGACTTCTAGAGTTTTTAGCAATGATAGGCTAATAGGGAGAGTAGAAGAGAAACAGTGTAGGGCTATAGTTTCTTTTTTAGGACAATAATAGACTTCAAAATCAAGAGTTACATAAGAAAGATTAAGGGTAGCAATTTTAAAGGCATAGAGACAAATTTCTTCCTTCCAAAGGGGTTTGCTTTGCTGGACAAGTATGGGATGAAACTTACCTTTGATGTTTTATGTTACCAAATATTAAAAGAGATATGTTGGTCACTTATTCAATTACACCTCCACTAATGGTGTCTCATTCCTTCTTTTCAGCAAGTCTTTTACTTGAAGAATATATAGTTATCAAAGGAAGAAATTTTGTTAGAGGTCAACATTACAGATTGATAGGTTTGTAGGTTTTCCATATATATTATATATACAGGTAGTTTAAGAACTAACTATTCAAGGTGTATTTTCACAGGGATGAATCCCAATAAAATTGTGTTTGTGGCTGATAATAAGTATAATGCCTTAAAAAGAGAAAGAGATTGATGTGGGAAGGAATTGACATACCCTAAAGGCAACTCTTGCAAATCCTATCATTCAAATTTATCTAGATGTAAATCAAGCAAAACATGCCCCCAAGCCACCATAGTCTACCTTGTCTTCACAATGAATTGCTCCTAAACAAGACAAAGAAAAGAAGGTAAAGCTTGAAGACAAGATTTTCAGCCCATTAAGAATCTTAAGGTGGATGATTCCGTCTTTAGCCAACATGATATTAGTATAGGTCTACAGAGGAATCATACTACCTAAACATAGGAGGCTATTGGAGAAGAACTCACGATAAACCATATATCACTAGGCTAAAATAAATATTGTCAAGACTTACTTCTTTGAAAAATTCAAACCCAAGATTTTTGTTATTTCGTAATGACACTCAAAAGGAGGATGAATTGGGTAACTTCAAGATTTTAATTAATATATACTAACTTATAAAACAATATACTAACTTCAAGATTTTAATTAAAATATACTAACTTATAAAAAAATAGCTATAAATTATCATAAATGCAAGAACAAAATAAAGGTAAATGAATTTAATTATTCTTGAAAACAACAAAGTGAAGACTAAAGGAAGAGAAACAAAAATCATTATATAGTTGTTCGACCGACAACCTTTGTCTACGTCTACTCTCAAGACTCATTTTGGATTCTTATTATAATTCTTCTTTCAAGGCAAATAATACCCTTTGTATAATCTTTTATTTTGACAAAGAGAAACCTTCCTTTTGATCTTTTTTCAAGGTAAAGAGGAACCCAAAATCACTTTTAGATAACCCAATATAATGATCACACAACCCAAAAATAGCTTACAACTAACTCGCTTGTGTAGTTTGACAAAAAGGCTTATACACTCAAAATGACACAATAAATGCTTAGAAATATGTGTATAGGATACTTAAAAGTTTGTTGATGCTAAAACCAATGAGAAAGCACTTATTTATAGTGTTAAAAGATCCAAAATAGTCATTAGAGCCAAGAACTAGTCATTACAAAAGCTATATTCGACACATTGGTGGACCAATATAAAATATTGATTGACGAATATGATAAACTGATCAATCAATGTATCAACCAGTGTCACAACAAACTCTACATATTTCAAATTTAACAACTTTAACCTATCTTGATCGACCATTAACCCATATAAGGCAATCAAATATCCTAAAATATGATTTTAAGTCTTTCAAATACTTAAACTCAATTTGATTAATGTCATTATGATTAAAAACATTCCTAAAAAAGTTTTCCAAATATTATTTTAAAAATCAAAAGGTTTGTATGTTAAAAATGAAAGCTTCAACACCTCTTAATAAATATAAAGACTTTTACTATGAAATTCAATGAAATATTTTTGTATACCGAGCCTTTAAACTATCAAAGATAAGCAAGATAAACTTACAATAAGTAATTTATGAAATAACCTCGATGTATCTTGATCTTCTTCTTAGCTTGATCTTGATATGAAGATTGCAAACATTGTCTTTTTTTATAATAACCGTAAGATTTTGTTATCATATTCCTTCTCATTAATAACATTAAAATCATTAGTAGTACTTATGTTTTGATTGGAACCTTCCTTAGTTTAATAATTTTTCCTTTTTTAATAATGACAGAACATTTATAATATTAGAAAGTAGTATGAAAATTTTAACCAAACAGATATCAATCCATATCAAGATAATAACTAGCTCCCCTATATCTCGTGCATAAAACATAGATCAGTAACATAACCTTAATTCACTATTGAGAGCAAGATTTAACAAAAATATTCATTATGAAAGAAATATAAATAATTGTAAAACTAAGAAATAGGACAGAGAAATTGTTCATCATATAAAGAGAACATAAAAACAACATGTATAACCTTACATTGATCACAACGTATCTTATAAATTTACATATTAATGTTCAAGTTTGGTTCTTGTTATTGAGGAGTTCCCCCTTTTAATATAAGCCAACTTTGAAGACCTTAAATCTTCTTCATCTTCTATTAATTAATCTATAACACTTCCTCAAAAGCATACTTATTTCTCTCTTACGAGAAGCCTCCCAAATTTTGAATTCCTTTTGCTCCATCTTCAACAAGGTGGTTTGCAGGTTGATTGTATTTCTAAAATTAATTCCATTTTGATGTTTATCCTATATGTAGCATTTTTGAAAGATACCTTGTATTTTTACATTGCATCTTCTTTAACTTCATAACATCTATTCAATTGTGAAAAATCTGAAGGGGTATATTAGTTTTGCAAACTTTTAGATTTTGCCGTAGTCGTTTCTCGCATAATCAAAAACCAAAAAAATTAAGCGCACAAATATAAATTGACACCAATATTTGTTAACGCAGTTTGGTACACCTTGTCTATGTCTACGGGGCCCTCACCTAGCTAATTCTTTCACTAACGACGATAGTTTTATATAAGGCTTTACCGAGCTGACACCACTCAACCTTTGACACTATCCCTCGTTCTCACAACCTGTGAAAGAATTTCACACTCAATAGTACGACCACCTCGTGCTAACCTCAACAGAGGATTTTCTCAAACAATGTTTAATGAAAATGAAATAAAATAAATAACTCAAGTGATTAAACAAAATTTAACATAAACGAAAAGACTTGAGATACAAAACAACTCCCCTAAATATGTCGCTTCATCAACGAAAGAATGGGAAGTTGTCTACCAAGAAATTTGCTATGAATCTTCGATATAGTCACTGAAACATTCCACGCACAGCAACCATAAAACATCTCAAATCATCAAACGTTTTATCACTGAAAGGTTAACCCAATAGAGCTGCAACAACTAAGACAACTACTGATGTTTTTCGTACTAAACCAACAACAAAAACAGTAGCTACCAAGTCATGAAAACTTCTAGAATTTTTGCACACCAACACCAAAAACAACAGCCACAAAATCACCAAGACTACTAGAAGTTTTCCACATAAAAACCATTATCGATGAAAGTGAGCAATCCAACAAAATCACACAAACACCATAGAAAGCCAGTTGTCAAAAACTCACGAATTTACTCAACTGAACCACATAAAGACAACACAAGAAAACAACTACACTAAAACTTCATCAACGGCAACCAACCAACAAAGACACAAGGCTATCAAAGCACCTTAATGCAGTATGTCACCTTCAGCCCACTCACGTGAAACTCATACCACCAACAACTCGTTTATTTAATTTTGTGAAATCGACGATTAGAGATCACAAACTTGTGCCTTTGGCGATTAGGGTCATAAATCTCGTTGTCGCAAATCTTGGTTGCAACTCCAATCTCGACCAACGTAAGTAGAGAATAATAATGTCATGTGTGAGTTTCCTTGTTGGAACCCGTTGCCGGAGTCCAACTCGCATGCAGAATATCTCAATACGTGAACTTATCTCCATCATCTTAACCATTTTCGATTTATCTTCTCTATTCCTATACCACAACTGTCACATACTTATAACACATATTCATTATAACTCATATTCATTGCCCATACTTGCCGTCAACAACTCTCCCTTAGTTCAGTTCCTCTCATCGACTATCCCTTTATCCATTTCAACCTGAATACTTTAAGGAATAGTGTTGGTGAGTCCCCACTTTACATACATATATGTGCTTTAGGGTTGTCGGCATAACTTTTGCTATAGACATCCAATTCAGGGTTTCTTTAGATAGTTTGATAGAGGGTGTCAAGAACTACAACTTTCATGAAGACCTCG
>JANQBM010000007.1:16513547-16525571 GCA_025594535.1 Erythroxylum domingense | reverse complement strand
TATCTTCCTTACTTTTGTGCCGACTCTCTTCTTTCAGAATAGCAGCTGCAATATTGCTGAAGACTAGAGTGTCTGTGTTGTTTATTAAATTGATGACGAGTTGATCATAGGAATCTGGTAGACTCTGGAGTAAAAGTTCTGCACGTTCACTTATCTCTATTATGTGCCCAATGATGCGAGTTAAGAAAATAGAGTATTTAAAGTATTTAAGTGCTTCATCATCAAAGTGGATTCCACCATGTGTCAAGAGTATAGTTTCCTCTTCAGAAAAATTTTGTTGTGGAGTGATTTGGCCTCGTACAATTTTGTGAGATGATCCCAAATCTCTTTTGTCGTCTTCTTCTCCTCTATGCTTGACAACACCTCATTTGCTAGTGCCAGATGAAGATTTGCAATAGCATTCCCGTTCATCTCATTCCACTTATTATCATATGTGAATTTTGCCGGTCTTTCACTAATGGCTGCTAAACAATTATCTTTTCTCAAGGTAGCCTTCATCTTTAACTTCCACAATGAGAAATTACTCCCATTGAACTTTTCAATCTCAAATTTTGTTGTCATTGCTTCAATAACAAATAGAATTTAGCTCCCACTAGTTCACATAAATAGTACTCGTATGTATGAATAGTATCTGTATGTATTAATAGTTCCATATATGTGAATAGTACCGTATGCGTATGTATGAATAGTACCGTACATATGAATAATACTGAATATTTGAATTATAGTAACTGAACAGTTTAATGTAAAAATAAAAGCATGAATAGTTGTCACTTTTTGGGGTTACTGTTCACCAACATTCACTGTGCTCACCCGAATTCTAAACGGATTACGCCAAAAAATTGGTCGTAATTTTCTCGCCTTACTCTGATACCAATTGTTATAAAAATTGATCGGATTAGAGTAGGTTTGCAGTTAAATAGGACTGAAGGAATAGTAATGAGCAGACAAATTTTACGTGAAAAACTCCTAAATTAGGATAAAAACTACGGGCAAGAAAAAGAAATTTCACTATGAAATTTAAGAGTATAACCTCTCTCTATTTTACAACGAGAAACACTCTCTCACTAAATAGGAAAAATACTTTCTAAACTTTTGTGGGGATTTAATAGAAGAAGAGATTTCTGGGATATTAGAAAACTGATAGGGGAAGGCCTATTTATAGGCCTACCATACGCGTACACCCAACTGTGGATAGACTGTCAACAACTGACCTACTCTTTTTTCTTCTTCCTACTATTCTTGACTTTGTGCAATCGGTTACCTTCTTTCTTAACTTTGATGCAATCGGCCGCAACAAAGACATCATATATGTATCACTAGCTATAAACAAAAATAGACCCACCCCTTCCCATGTATCTCAATTCTCAAGAAGAAGATCAAATTCATATTTAGACATATACTATTGGAACCCTTAGTTCGACTAAGTCACCCACACAAGCCTCCCTCACTTCAACAACTTTTACCACATCCAAAAGTCCACCAATATGATCCACACAAGAGTTCTTCTCTAGATAGAGTTCTAACTCTATCTAATTTTCCAAAATAGCAGATTTTATTTTATCCCATTTTGATTTGAATTTTAAGCTCATCAACATTATCTTAGATGTCTAAAAATGCTAAAACTAAATAATAAGATATATACCATATATCTTAACAAATTGGTTGACAACTAATTGAGAATCTAATGTTATCATAATATTATCTTTTCATCGATGGAATTGCACATAAGATGACTTTGTATTCTGTTTCATTATTGGTTGTCCTGAAACTATGCTGATATTTGATATGTATCCTAAATGATCTTTTTACACCCACACTCCTGTTCCACTTTCATCTTCTTTTGTGACTCCATCCTTATATATAGTATATGTTGGAGGTTGCGGGATTGTGTCTCTATCACTTGAGAACGTAAATTTGACAATGAAATATGTTATTACCTAGGGATTTATAGAGCTCCTTGGCATATAAAAGATTAAAAGTTCTCGCAACTCAATGGACAACCTTACAAGCCTCCAAGAATTTCAGGCTTGTGTAAAATGTATTGCTGTGAGAATTTCGTGACAATGTTGATATACTAGCCTGAAAGTAGTGTCAAAGTTTTTCCTTGTGATAAAAATAGAGTTAGGATGAGTTTCTCCATGCTTGTATATCTCATCTTTGGACCCTAAAAGATTTTTCACATAATAATTTAGTTTTCAGTGTTTAAAGTCTCTTACCAGCACCGCTCCCATCGACTCGTTGGAAATATCCAAATAAAGAAACAACTCTTTCCTATAAATCGGCGTAGCTACAAGTGGTGGACCTCTCAGATACTCTTTAGTTCTTCAAAAGCTTTGACAACCTTTTCTAACCATTAGAGATAGTTGGGCTTCCTAATGAATCATGTGTTGAACAACTAATCGACCTCTTGTTGTATTGCAAGATGCCTTTCTTTTGCAAACACCCTCTTTTTTTGCTTCCAGGTCTGATTATTGGGTCTACATTGAGCTTGCGAGTACTCACTTCCTGCCTTATCCCTATAGAACCCATACTGTTTTTCAGATTACTTTTACGTAAAAAGCAAATAGATGACGTATACGAAGCTAACTCCTCAATTATCTTCTTTCCTTTGTATCTTGGCCATAATCCCGATAGAGCCTACAATATTTCTTTGTGCTTCTCTTTCATGGTAGCATTGGTTTTGTAAGATTGACAAGGTCCTTGTCTCTGGTGTAATTTAGGATTTGAATGAAGTTCACATTCAAGACCAATAATCACTCTTTTAGCTCCACCTATATTGTTTTTCTTGGCATAATCTCGTCGGTTATTATTTTGCTTTGAGACAACAAATTGTTCAGGTGTGGAATTTGCTTACCTTCTTGCCGATCTTGCGTATCGCTCGGGCAAGTTTTCGACCTCTTTAAGATTGAGACGATTTGGCCTTTACCCATTTAAAGAGACATCCAAGCGGTTGATGCTTTTTTAGACTGTTCTCAAATGGTTACCGTCGCCATGGATGAGTTAAGGTTCGAAAATCTGAGTGACTTCAGACCGTACCTCCTTATGAACGGCATGCCTAAGTGTTTCATCAAAATAATAATAATATAGAGTCTCGTGAAAGCGAGCTCTTAATTATCGAAATTGATTATGGATGTTGCCAAAAAAGTTTGGTTGCAGGTCCAATCAATATGTAAGAAAAGATTGCGTCATGGAGGTCTATGATTTCTCTAGACCTCACTTTATGATCTGTAGGGTTTGTGGTTATGTTGCAACTTGCAAGTCCCTATAAGGGTAAATTGAGTTTTGGTGCAGGTAATTCATTGGGTATTTCCTTAATGAATGGGCCGCTATCAAGGTCTATATGATGATCTCTCATGTCCAAAGAATGCTAGAATGTTGGAGATTATTTCTGTTAGGTTTTGATTATATCTTTATAATAGTCATATCTTCTGCTTCGAATCATTAAGGGTAGTAAGTCGGTTATTTTCTCAATAAGGGGCTTCTCCATTGACTCTTGAGTTTGTTGACGATGTAGGCCTGGAAGTCGAGTGTTGTAAATCAGATAAACGAGGCAAAAGCATTGCTGACTGCTCCAAGTGAAAGTTCTGATGTATTGGCATTGATCATTGATGGTAGTTCGCTCACGTATGCTCTAGAAGATGATGTGAAGGACATGTTTCTAGACCTTGCAATTGGATGCGCCTCTGTCATTTGCTGCCGTTCATCTCCCAAACAGAAAGCTCTTGTAAGTTGCTACAAAAATTTTCAGCGACTTTTGTTTGTTACGATCAGGATGCAACTTATTATTCCTATCTCACTTTCATGTAAATGTTAAAAGAAAGTTGTAGTTATTGATGTATATTCTGTTCCTCAGACAAGCAACAAATGAAATGGTAAGTTCTGCATTGTAATTAATCCTCTTCTGTGGTCATGTTGAGAATGCCTAGAAAACGAGGCATTCCATGTATTACTGGTAATACATAAGCTACCACCACTTCATTTCTCCTGAATTTCATCTATGAGGGAGTCCCATTGTTAATTAAACTGCTCGGTGATTATTAGCTATTTGGATAATTATATGGCAAATAAGTTAAAATGGAAATATACGAATCCTATAATTTAACCAAAACGTTGTTACCAAAAATTCAGGTTACAAGGATGGTTAAAGTAAAAACAGGTAATACTACACTAGCAATTGGTGATGGAGCAAATGATGTCGGTATGCTTCAAGAAGCAGATATTGGTATCGGTATCAGTGGTGTTGAAGGGATGCAGGTACGTAGTAAACATTTTTCTCCAACGTTACGCGAATCAGCTTAAATTTATAGTTTCTCAACTTGCTTTATTTATTGATTTATCTTTTTGATTATAATATCAGGCAGTCATGTCTAGTGACGTAGCAATTGCACAATTCCGGTTTTTGGAGCGTTTGCTACTCGTTCATGGACACTGGTGCTACAGAAGGATCTCATGCATGGTAATATCGAGTCTTGAGTTTATCATACTTATTTTTTTCTTTCAAAAAGTTAATGGATAAAGCATATTTGAAGATTCTCTGAGGTTGTTGCGTTATTAGATTTTGAAGATGTCTTGGAATTTCTTTTTTATGTTGCAATTGCAAGTTGATGCGACCCTTTGGATCTAATCTAAGTACCTCATCGTCTTTGACAATTTGACAGATATGCTATTTCTTTTACAAGAACATCACGTTCGGGTTCACCCTTTTCTTTTACGAGGCGTATGCATCATTCTCCGGACAAGCAGCATATAATGATTGGTTTCTATCTCTGTATAATGTCTTCTTTACTTCACTGCCGGTGATTGCTTTGGGAGTACTTGATCAGGATGTATCGGCCCGCTTTTGCCTCAAGGTAGGTTCAACCCATAGCCTTGTCTTATTTTACCCGGACGAAAATGTCATTTAATTCTTGGTCTTGGCATAGCAGTTCCCACTTTTATACCAAGAAGGTGTACAAAATATCCTATTTAGCTGGTTACGTATCCTTGGCTGGATATTCAACGGAGTATTAAGTGCAACGTTGATCTTCTTCTTCTGCATTGGTGCAATGAAGAATCAAGCCCTTCGCAAAGGTGGTGAAGTTGCAGACTTGGAGATACTTGGGGCCACCATGTACACATGTGTTGTGTGGGTAGTGAACTGTCAGATGGCACTTTCTGTCAGTTACTTCACCATCATACAGCATATCTTCATCTGGGGTGGTATTGTATTCTGGTACATATTTCTCTTGGCTTATGGTGCGATGAAACCCAATATATCAACGACTGCATACAAGGTTTTCATTGAAGCCTGTGCATCAGCCCCATCGTATTGGCTAATAACACTCTTTGTGACATTCTCTACTCTCCTTGCCTACTTCACTTACTCAGCCATCCAAATGCGATTCTTCCCCATGTATCATCAGATGATACAATGGATAAGAAGTGATGGACAGTCGGAGGATCCTGAGTATTGTCATGTGGTGCGACAGAGATCATTGCGCCCCACAACAGTGGGTTACACAGCCCGTTATGAAGCAAAATCACAAGGGTTGAAGAAGAAACGCGAGAAGCAGTGAAGACAACCATTATCTTCATTCTAACCATTTGTGAGTAGGTGAAGGTTATTCCTTTGCGTGCCAGACAATTTTGAACGGCTGTCTATCCATCTGCTCAATCAATGTAGACATGTAAGCTGCAAAAGAAAAGGAAATCCTTCATTTGTAATGTACAGAAATGGATAATAAACAATCGTCCCGTTGCTACTTGCTACTCTAGGAATATCGACTCCATTGCCTCTGTATTCAGTCCCTAACTATCACGGTAGTTCCATCAAATCTGCTTCTGTTCTTTGCAACAATTGCCATAAAAGGTAACAGGCCATGAGGCAAAGACAACAATACGAAATGCCAATTACAATCCAATATATATACATATCCTCGCACAGAGATGAGGAAAATAAAGGAGATATTAGCAAATACTATTCGGAGGTAATGATGAAAATGGGATTCCATAAAACACTTACAGACTTACACCATAAACGCACGGATGAATGGAGTCAAAGATTGACCTACCGAGTTTTTTTGTGAACAAGGATAGACCTATCGAATTGGGTCCTATTTTTACCGCGTTCTTACCAACTTCCCTCCTGCAATTCTGTAATTAAAAGGGCGTCTTAGAACTTTCTTCGCTCTTGTACAATCTGGGTCAGTTTATGAAGACGGATCAAACCTAACCTAATTTTTGCTCTCCGCTAGTACTCACTCGTCTTTCCTCTCTTTTTCGTTACAGTATGTTAACAGAGAACATAGAAAGTTTGCTAGAGGACTTTCAGGTGGAGCACAAAAACCCGTCGAAGAGATGGCGGAGAGCAGTGGCTATCCTCAACAATCCTGGCCTGAGGTTCCGTCATATAGCCTATCTCGCCAAGAAAAATGAGGCCGAAAGAAAGAAACAAAGCATCCAGGTTCGTTCCTTCTCCTTTCCTTTCATTTCACCAATTTTCTAATCTGACTGGCTTTTCCAGTTCTCAAAATCCCAAGATCAAGTAGTTTGTTTCCTTCATCAGTAAAAATGCTTAATTTATATTCGTTACACGGTTTTTATATTTCACTAGTAACAGAGCATGCTTAATTCATATTCTTTGCTTATGAAACAGTTACAGGGTTTTTATATTTCACTAGTAACAGAGAAAGTGAAGGATATATTGGAAAATATGATATGAACTCGTACGATCTTGTAGATAATATTTGAGTGTGTATCATGAAAAGATAGAGATAGGATATCTATAAATAACTAGAAGATAACGATAGAGTAGAATCATTTCAGTTAGGAGATAATCGTACAATCCTGTAATGTATAAATAGAGTTGAGGAGGGATAAATAAAGCACAGAAAAATAGGAATTGAAATTATTACACGGTATCAAACCCAGGAGGAATTCAGTTGATCTCAACAGAATCAATAGTTGATGCCACAGCCTCAGGCGGAAATGAGCTGGGGATCATCGACGCGAAAGACAAGAAAACTATAGCAGATTCCTATAATTACTCAATCATCCCTAATAACAAATTTATCCTATGTTCATTCAATCAACAATTCCTATATTTACTCTTGTATACAATAGCTCATGTCCACACGCCCCTCAAATTGGAAGATATATATCTAACATGTTCAACATGTCAATCACATTATAAAATGTCCTTTTTGAAACTGCCTTTGTAAGGACATTAGTAAATTGATCTTCAGACTTGATAAATAAAAATTGAATAATCTTTTTATTTAACTTTTTCTTAATGAAATGTCTGTCAACTTTAACATGTTTGATATGATTATGTTGTATAGGATTCTGAACAATCTCAACAGCAATCTCATTGTCACAATAAAGATTCATGGGTTTTGTATGCTTAATTCCCAAATTTGATAGAACACGCTTAATCCAGAATAATTCACATATTTTATGAGTTGTGTCTTAATTGGAACTCAACTTCTGTAGTTGACGTTGCAACAACCTTTTACTTCTTGCTTTTTCCAAGTTACAAGATTTTCTTCCATAAAAGGAAAATAACCAGAAGTAGATAATTTGGTTGTTTGATGAATTGCCCAATCCCCATTTGTGTATCCTTCATTGTTGGAAGCATTATTCTTTTAGAAGAACAAACCTTTTCCTAGAGAGCCTTTCAAGTACCTCAAGATTGCTACACTACATCCATGTGTTCTTCACTTGGTTGATGCATAAATTGATTGACAACACTTAGTACATACGCTATATTCAACTCAGTATGAGATAGATAAATTGACCTCCCAACTAACTGATGATAGCATCCTATATCTGTTTGAATTTGATTTGGAAAATTTCCAAACTTATGATTCATTTCTATAGGCATTTCAGCTAGTTTGTAAGCAAGCATTTTAATTTCAGTCAAGAGGTCAAGTATATATTTTCTTTGCAAAAGAGAAATTCCTTGATCTGTCCTTACTACCTCGATAATTAGGAAGTAGTTAAGCTATCATACGTCCTTCATTTTAAATTTAGTGGCTAAGTGTTCTTACAGAAGCTTCGTTTCTTCACAATAATGCAAGTAATAGTTTTGAACTAATTCATTATGATTTGTGGGGAGCCTATAGAATACTTGCCTCTTATGGTGTAGTTTATTTTTTAAACAACATTGATGATTTCTCATGTGCTATATGGGTTTACTTGCTTCTTGAAAAAACCAAAATGCCTTAAATTATTAAAAAATTTTGTACAATGGTAGCGAGGCAATTCGAAAAACAAGTCAAGATAGTTCAAAGTGACAATGGAACTGAATTTAATTGTTTGAAAAAAATATTATGTTGTCTGTTGGATAGTTGATAAATATGACACCCACTAAATTGCTTGGTGGGAATAACTCCTATGAAATGTTGTTTAGAAAATATCCTCAATATAATTCAATAAAGGTGTTAGGATGCTTATGTGTTATGCTCATTGTCAATGTCGTGAAAAAAATAAATTTAAGGAAAGATGCAGAAAGCGTATTTTTGTTGGATATTTGTATGGAAAAAAGGGATGATGTATATATAATATTGAGCAGGAAAAGTATTTTGTGCCGTGATGTGGTATTCTATGAGATGAATTTTTTCTTCAAAGAAGTTGATATGGGACCAAATAAGGAACTAAATAATGTGATTACTTTTCTAAATGAAGGAATGATGGTGAGATGGGGCAAGATTTTGAATATGCACCCAACATAAAAGTAAGGGGGATTAACATGGGGCAAGGTGAGCTGAGAATTGTGGAAGTTAAGGGGAATCAAAGAGAACATATTACAAATAACATAGAGGAAAAGGATGGAGAAACTAAGGTAGGGACAAACAAACATACCACAAAACAAGCAGTGTAATAAGAAGAACTTGGAAAAGGACAACGTCACAAGTAATCACTAGTGAAATTCAAAGACTATGCGATACATACCATGTGTCGTATAAAAAACCCCTCGGCACTCGCCACCACAACATCAAAGATCTCAAGTAATCCTTATCCTATAGCTAAGTAAATGACACACACTAATTTTTTTGATAAACATCGAGTTTTCTTAATAGCAGTAACAACAGGGACTGAGTCTATAAGTTTCTTCGAAGTGGTAAAAGATCCAAATTGAAGAGAAGCCATAAGAAAAGACCCTTGGACATTGGTGACATTACCATCAAGGAAGAAAGTGATAGGGTGTCAATAGATATATAAGATTATGTATAGCTTAGATACGATCATAGAGCGGCATAAGACTCGACTCGTCATATTGGGAAATCATCAAATCCAAGGATTGCTCTAGATACTAAAATGGTGACTGTCTGAACACTTATGGTAGTAGCAACTATTCAAAAGTGGGAACTTAACCAAATGGATGTGTACAATGTATTTTTACACGGAGATTTGGACGAGGATAAAAAAAAAAAAAATTCTTTCTTCTTCTTCTTGACCAAAATAAGCTTCCTTTAATCACATTTCTAAATCCTCTAATATCATACTGATTGTTATTTTCCTCCAGATATTTAAATTATTCTCCATTAACATCTATTTGAGATTTCCATCATCCTATTTTATAGTTGCTTCAGTACTCATATTGAAATTTAGATTACTCACAAGACTCGTTACTTGAAAATCTATCTATCCTTCTGACATTATCATTATTATAGAACTTTTGATTTTGCCCGTTAACTATTATTGTTAACTTTTGATTCTGTTATTAAACTATGATACATTGGAGCAGAATTTCTCTCGTGTTTGAATAAATTGATTGAACATTGATCTTTTCATACATATCTTATGTTCATGGTAAATATTTTTGCATCTATTACGAAGTTGGATATCTTCTTCAAGCTTCCTGAACTCATGGTCTCTATTATCTTCCGTCATGTTTGCAAAATTTCAAAGCTCTACAATTTGTTGTGATTATATTATTTCGTTACAGAAGAAATAAAGAATAGAGGAGAAAAGAACCTAGAAGACGAAAGAGAGAGAAAATGTTTGCTTAATTCATATTCCTTGCTTATGAAACAAGTTTTATAAACTTATTTTATATTTAAACATACTAATAACTTCTGTGCATAACATTATTATTTTCTATAAGCTGTTTTCTTAATTCTTCTTTCTTGAAACTCTCTTTCTTTATATCTTATTTTCTTACTTAATTTTTGACACAATAATCTCAAAAAACTCATTATGATTATGTTCAGAAAAGGAGATAATAAAAATTGAGATTAAAAAAAAAATAAGTATTTTTTGATGACGTACAGTTACTAGATGTGTACACCAAATTAAAGACTTGTAAAACCCCAGCGTTCTTCCATGAAGTAATCAATAATCATTGATGTCTATATACTTGTCATCAACTTTTAAACTTCACGGTATTAGCATATATCAACTTTTAGTTGCGGTGTGGTGTGGGGTTAATTTTGAGTGTGTTTTCAGGTTGCTGATAGTACTGGAGAGGAAGAAACTAGTGAAATCCCACTTTGTGGTGATTCCCCTACAACTTCACTGGAAAGTTTCCACACCTGCAAAGAAGCCGGGCCAGACGATGACGGAGCACCCGATCGGAGTGAAAACTTCTCCTCCACCAGTGTCCAACATGTCAGTCCCGAACCCCGTAGGAGGGACTTCACCTCCACCAGTGTCCAACATGTCAGTCCCGGCCACATTGAGAATCACGATGCACTCCGTATGAGGGATGGCTCAAAAATAGAGGTCAAATTTAATGATGCATTGTACACAACAAAAGAACATAGTTTCCTAGAAAATTTATTTAAGCATAGAGATCATGAACTTCTTTTGGGCGTATGGGCAGGTATTGGAATTGATATTTTTCCTGGCCAACTCCATCGTGGAGCTAATGTCAATAGTGTTCGACCAGCTCTCCTCGCAGCACAAGGCCCCTTTTCTATTACTGTGCCTCATAATGTCCATATCAGCAGTGCTGATCAGTACCTCGGAACTCGTCCACAAGCATATAAAAGAGATGGCTATTTGGAAGAGGGTACGTAGTTGGCAATGTTGGCTCTATAATCCACCATCTGGGGTTCGTGTTGGGTTCTTTCCTTACATTATTGCCTTGACTTGTGCCTTTGGTCAATTTATTATAACCACAGTCAACTATTCTTTGTACCGCAAGCATGAAAATGCTCCTATTAAAATATCAATTTGGTCTACCATCTTTGCCTTTGGACAGCTTTTAAGTTTACTAAGTTGCAGGGGTGCAAAAACTGAAATCGCCGTCAACCAAGTTCCACCCCCATAAGAGCTGTTAACAGTGATGTGATGTGATTTAAGGATGTGTTCAATGGGATTGTTTGTTTGTTGTATACAGTGATGTGATGTGATTTAAGGATGTGTTCAATGTGATTGTTCGTTTGTTGTTGTATAGTTCTCATCAATGGTTCAGTTCAGCTACGGATCATTGTGAATTAAGTTGGAATTGAAAACTAGGCAGTTCCTTTATTTCTAGTTTTAACGTTTTGGAAGTGATTTAAGGCTGTTTCTTGAATTCTGAAACTTTTTGCTTTCCTTTTGGTCTTTATTTTCCTGGAAGTTGATGTGCAGGTGAAATGTGACAAGTGGCTTCGCCAAGATTCTAAGGTTACTTGGTTGTTGAATTAGTGTATGCTTTGTGTCTTCATTCATCACCGCATCGCTAACAAAGCTGGTAAGTTGACATAATCCCCATGTCATCCTATTGTTTATGTTATAAGATGTTCTTTGGAATATTCTGTTTCTAAATTAAAGGATATATAATTAAATATTTTGGGTTGAGTTTAATCTAAAGTTGGACCGAAACGTTATCTAACAAATAGATTTAAAAATTTTAAGATATATTTAAAATTTAAAAAGTTCAAGATTAAATTTATTTATTCAAATTTAAATCTTACTTCGGTTCTTTTAAAATTAAATTTGATTTCAAATCTATTATAATTTTTAATAAAATTATTTACGCTTGATATAATTTATTATTAATAGTAATTATGTTAATAATAGTAATAATAATAATAATAATAATAATAATAATAA